>JANTFA010059005.1:0-14933 GCA_026413405.1 Phytosciara flavipes | reverse complement strand
AACATTATTCATTTGCTGTCAAAGCAGTCATATGTTGTTGTCTCGTTTTCGCTCATGCAATAAAGCAGTATATTTCACATGGAATGGGATTTTCGCTGTCGCTCGAGAATCCCACTCCACAATAATCTGCTATCACTTTCAAAGTTATACAAAGATTAAAATCCAATCTTTCGTTCCCTCACAAATTTTGATTACTTTTCTATCTTATACTAATAACGAGATGTGCATTGTGACAGTGACGACAGTAAAGATTTCTTCGTACATTTCACATGAATGAATAACCTAACCATCAGAAGGATTAGCGAAATCAAAATACTTTTAAAAGCGTTTGATGTGACAAGAGTAGAAAAGTTAATTTAAATTTGTTTTCCACTGAATATACTCGTTGCACCCATGACCTAATTTGCATAAACAAATCTAAACTTCGCTTGATTTTTTTGCGCAAAATTATCATCTCCATTTTGATGTATAATGGCAAATTAAATTTTTTTCTTTCTAATTTACTAATGTGTTTGTAAGTGAGTGCAGTAGAAGGAAAATAGATGAGTCAGACGGTATTCATCTACGTTCCAAAATTGTAATGTTTTGAAAAACAGAAAATATTGTTCATTAAAAGAATATACCCGACGTATAATAATGAAAGAGATAAAATGTCTTTTGAAAGAAAACAGATTTAATTAAATTTATTATTACCTTGTAGCATCCGAATGGGACGACAGAGATACTATAAATAATTTTAAGCATGAACAAAATATGAGGAGGACCCGTACGAGTAGTGTATTACATAATGGCTCGTTGTCCGTAAAAGACATACATCTGAAAATTACTCTGCAACACTGCATCTATCCACGTCCCGTACGAAGTCCAGCTGTACCAGCTGTACCAGCTGGGACCATCCATAAATCCCGTCCTCGCTCGGAACAGACTTTATAATCCCTACTCCCCATATACGCCCTTTTCCTATGCCTTATAGCACGTAAGTCACATCTTCATTGTACCTCCGACGAACAAGCCGACAAACAAGCGGTTTTCATTTTAGTGTAAGGGAACGAGCTACACAATTTCTAGCAAAAAAGTAAGGACAAAATTGGACAGTATTTATATGTTTCTTATTTGCTTCGCTAACGGATCGAGTAGACCCGAATAAATTTGGGTCGAAAATGGAGCCGCTTTTTTCTGACCCGAATATTGGACCAATATTTGAATAATGGAAATTAATTCGTAATCTGGAAGATAACAATGGGTTTGGGTAAATCGAGGAAAAATGTCCCATCAAGATTGGTTTCGTTTTACTCAAGTTACTGTTTACAGACAAATGGACACTTTCTTTCGGTACATTTATGGCTGATTTGGCATCTAGGGGGTGACCATAGACGGTTTGCCTTCACTTTGGGATTCGAATTCAACGTGTTAAAACGTAAGAGTGAAAACATTAGACCCTTGTACTTCGTACGGATCCAAATATGGAAATTCCTAATTAATCTACTCGACGGTATTTGTATATGAGTACGATGATGATGCCGAGCATTTTAATAAATTCATTTTATTTTCGCTAGTTTTGTTGCATCACTCAAATCAAATTCACTTCACTGATGAAAGTTGCAACTTGAATTTATAGCTCTCGGCCGTACAACATCGACAAAATTAACATGAACATATCGAATATTCCACATTTTGCATTCCTTATACGGTTAGAACTGAATCCGACGATTGCGAAAGTATATTACACCGTTACACGTTACAGTCCTTACTATAATTTTCATAACTAGCAACAGTTGGTTTTCCCTTCAGTTAGTCGCTATTGCATTGTTAGTACACAATTTGTATTTACCAGTTGATATACTCGTCACTCCCACGTCCCACATGCTTATGTATTTTATATGAAAGGGAGAACACAGCTCGTCAAACACAAATCAAACAAACGCTACACAATGTTGACCATGCTAGAGCGGTATACTATCTTTCAGTGATGCATATGAAAATTCAATGTGTGGTTTTCGTTTTCGTAAACAAGTTCCATATAACTAGGGATAACATTATAGCATGACTTGAATTCCAATTGCACAAAATATTATAAGAAAGCAACGCTAGTCCGAAACAAACATTCGCTAAAATAATAAGCATAAGAAGGACCCGTACGAGTGGTGTACGATATAGATGTCCAAGCATACATCTTGAAACTACTCTGCAATACTCAATCTATAAATCGTTCCATTCAAACTCATCCCTTCTAAAAATTGCTTACGGCAATTTCGAAAGTCCCGTACGAAGTCTAATTTGAAACTCAGAAACAAATCCACCAAAACCAAGTGAAATTTACTGGAAATGTTAGACAAAAACACTTAAATCCAAAATGGTAACTGGTGGCCACTTTCTTAGGTCGCGCTTTACGGTTGTCATTATTTCCTTTCAAACAAAACAAACAATCCTTGAAAATCGGATGTAATTTACTCGAGACATTGACGAAAAAACTCTGCTTTTAATGTGCGGCCGAGCAGCTCGACTTAGCCTCACCCTATGGGCTCTAACTTCCGAGCCTCCGAAAATATAGGTGAGAAAAAAAACTAATTCGACCATATCTCTGAATCGGCTCGATCGATTTGGCTTATCTTCGAACTTAAACTAGCTTTGGTGAATACAAAACGAGTAAGAAAAGTCCCATCAGCATTGATTTCGTTTTATTCCAGTTATCGTGGTGCCACACGGAGACATAGAAAGACATTCTTTTATTGCACTTACTCAGAGATTAGAATTCGACATGTTACAAACGCAATAGTGAAAGCATACGACCCTCGTACTTCATACTGATCTGATCAAAATGTTTTGTTTAGATACGATTGCTCATCGTGAATTTTATTTGTCTTGCGCCAGTTGTTATGTCTAGTGAGCATAACTTGGCTTCCTTTCATTTAAAAAGATTACTTAACAGAATTGTGCACAAGCAAATTCCTTGCAATTCAAAGATAAATGGCACACTAAGTTGCGGTGTATGTCGTTGACACCCTCATATTATGCGGTGCTTAAGTGGAGTTTGAAATAGGTTCTAATAAGTGGCACACAAATTTTGAAATGAATTTAAGCTCTACACTCGAATAAAAGTCAACACCGACATGTTTCTAATTTGTTTTTGGTTTGTATTTTCAATTCACATAATTGAACTAATGAAATGAAGAACTAGATTTTGAATGTTTGTCTGCAACACGCACGAATACAAGAATCTAGTATTTCATTTGCTTAAGCAAATATGTGAATTGAGATTGAGAATGCAAGCGACAAATAACAGCTAAATCGGAAACATGTCGTTATTCACTATTCATCGACTGTATTCCCATGCTATACAGTCGAAGGAAAGTGGTAATAGTTTGATTTGTACAAGACTTGCAGTATTTGTAGGCTCAACGCATAGACTGTAGCACCAAAATTGATGCCGGGCTTCATCGGTGATCACATAATTAACACAATATTAGACATTGTTGACATATATGTTTGCATTTTTTCAATATTTTCGCACTTAACGCTCTGGCTGTAGCACAAGAATTGAAACTGGTTCTGTTGTTTCAGCACTTTTAATTAGCACAATATTCCGAACTAGAAGCAAATTATAAAACGGTTACACCGTTAAATGTGGAAACTACAAGTTTCAAGTGTAGGAATTTTGTGTTCTTTTCAATGTGAAGGTGTCTGGAAACAGTTAGTTTCTGAGCTCTATCTAAGTAGCCATACAATTGAAGGGTGTTGTGAACGATTCTACGTACCAAACTGTATGGCGTCGATTTCAAAAGGGTCATGGTCAAATGAAACTATCGAACGCTTCTAGAACTACAAACCGGTACAAATAAATCAAACCGCGTGCAGAGGAGATGTAATGCAAAACTACAAAAACAAACCAACTTTTGCTCTTGTTAATTCAATATCATATATTACCATTGCGTCAAAGTTGTCTCATTGATATAAATAATAAAATCAGTGGAACAACTTCGACTTCATATACACGAAACATATAGGCAAAGAAAGGCAAAGAATCCAATAAAACGGTTGAAAAACAAATTCTTGCGGATGAAAAATCGAGCAAAACAAAATGCCAAGATTGTTAACATATATCGAGGGGTAATTGCATCGGTGAAGGGCTTCCACAGTGTGAATAGTGACATATACATAAATTCTAATGGTCTTGGATAGCTAGCGTTTGAGAAACTCAGACATATTTTTAAAATCAATATCAGTTTTAATAAACGTTAAGTTTTCGACACATGCGTCCTTCCAGTGCCAACGTATGGAGCGGAAACGTTAACGTTAACAAAAACATCTGAAAATACGTTCAGAGTGACGCAAAGTGCCATGGAACAAAGTGTGCTTGGATATTACGCTCAGAGACAGAAAGACAAATGAATGAATTCGACAGAAAACAAATGTCGTTGATGTCATAGAAAGAATAACATCTCTAAAGTGGAGTCGGGCGGACTGAAGACCACTTTACACAATATCTAGAGGCAGACCGCCAGAAAGGTGAACGAATGGAATCACAGAATTTGTGAAAGAAAAGAATTTAAAAGAGAACTGGCAACAAGTAGCAAATGAAAGAAAATCCAGGATGCCAACATTCAACAGTGGATATAAATAGGCTGAAAAAGAAGAAGAAGATGTGAGACTCTGATGTCTCTGTAGCTCCCAAGATTACGAGCGAAACTTTTATTCTGTTTGTAATTTTCACACCAATCAGTTGTCTACTCAACAAATTTTCTTAATTATTCAACATCGAATCTTTAGGGTCAAAATGTACTCCTGAAAAATCCCTTACCAAAATCGGACGTATTTATCAACGATGATCCCCATACGATGTCCACACATCAGATATTTTCTATCTGCCTTAAGAAGGCAGAGGTCGAAAAGTCGAAATTTTTTGGACTAGCCTCACCGCACCTAATCTGAATGGGAATGGGTTCATTAGAAAGCCAAGTTCAAGTAGTTTCAGGTCATACTTAGTCCAAAAGTCATAACTGCCACTACGTTTAGAAGGTTGACAGAAAGTACCTGAAATTGACATACTTAGAAGGCAGAGATGTATTTATGTCCTATGTCGGCAAGTACTTTTCAGGAGTATCACTCGTAGCCTCAATACAAACAACACAAACTTTCGGACATTTACAATTCATCACTCTTTGATTGGACCATGGGAACCGCACCCGGAACCACTTCTAAAAACCAAGCTGTGTGATCTTTGTATTGAGGTTATTTACCTCGGATAGTTAGAATAAATATATCTTCATTGATTGTCCTTGTAATTTCAATGAATATTGCTTGCGGATGGCTTGGTGTGTTCAAATAAAATATTTTGATGTGCACAAGATAATTTTATAATCATTAAAAAACGTGGACAAATGAAGATGAAAATTGTATCTCATTTACATCACAATGGTTTAGTAACAAATTCAGAGAAAGATTAAGTGAATGAAGTTAAAAAAAAAACCAAAATGTGATCACGATTGAAATGGCACAAACGCCACAAGTAATCGTAGTCAAAAATAAATCTTGCGAAAATCTTTCTCTGTAATCAAAGTATTACATAAAGGGCAATTATTACTTCTACCGATGGATGTTGTAATGCACGTCTCACAAAATACGTGACCGCAACTGGTAGCAACAAGGTCGGCTGTACATTCACCATGACCATCGAATGGCTTAAAGCAAACTGGACAATTTTGTGAGCGCACCTTTTCCCTTAATGGCAGCGCTCTCTGTAACATCATTGATCTTAATGGCCCAATTTCGATTAAAACGACAAAGTAAGTTGTGTCATTTTGTACGTACTGATTGTCCTCCTCCAAAAATGCTCCCAAGCCTATGAAATTGGGCCATCCGAAACCGTACGCCCTGTCGATCGGATATAGGCGTTTCAGGTGTTTTTCAATCGGTTGGACATGTTGACTGAATGATAACAGTTTCACTTTGAATGTCACTTCAACGGTCAATGTAAAATCCTGATCGGTCTCATCTTTCGTTAGAAAGACCTCAAGTTTGTCGTTCGCCTTTTGAATCTTCACGTACCAATTTATGCCTCGTATGTTGTACTTTTTTGAATTGACTGCAGCCAATTTACTCACATTCTCGATTCGGACAGTGAATTGTCGGCTCATACAGTTGATGGCATTCGATGATTGAGATGGTTCTTTCACCAATGGTTTGGAAAAAATCGAACATTCCACAGCCACTCTGCCATTTTGAAAGAAACCATTTTCAGGAGCTGTGAGCTCTTCCAAATTTATACAATTCACTAGTTGTGACATCCGGCTGGTGTCCGTGAATTTGTGCAACTTGAATTTAACGTTGACATGGTTTGATGGATCTGTCCATGAAACAATTTTCAGACGTCCTTCAGCATCGATCCACCATTCGTCACTTGTGTTTGCATAGTCACAATAGAGACATACATTCAGTGTGCTATCCTTTCGAATGAACAAAAATCGCCAAGCCACCTGGTCAACGAGCAATTGAGGCGTATTAATTTCTTCGAAGTTGGCTAATGTCATCGAAAAATCAAATTCCGAGCCAGACACGCTTGATTTCAACGAAGCCATATTTGGTGTACCGAACGTTCACTTTGTTGATGACTTTTTTTTGTTTTCTAAGATTATAAAATTTTCGGAGTATCATCAACGGACAACAAACGGTTAGAAAGGGTCTGGTTTTTTTAACGACTAAATGTAGTACTGAGAGAGTGATTGTTATCACATATGCCGCTGGATTCGAATTCAGTGTGTCACATGAGAGCGAAATTTGGTGACAAGGCTGATCGTTCAACAAAAGTTCTCTCGTTGCTGCTCAAATCGGAAAAAAATAGTTATTTGTTTGCCGAGGGGAAAAATTTAAAATTACAACAAGAAGGATGTTTAGAAGAGCGAAGCGGGAACGAAAGTGAGACATTCGATTTCCTCACTAGAAATGTCATTCGACCAATCGTCAACAAATAGTTATTTGTGCATAATGTTGTGAACGGTCGATCTTGAGCAATTTCGCTAATATTGCAGCCTGAACGATAACTGATATTCGAGAATGCCTAAAATCAATCGTCACCAAATTATAACTTTTCATGCAAAGGAACCGAATGACCAGAAAAATTTTGAAACTCGGTTCCGTGACCTGCGGCAGAAAACTGAGGCTTCTCGCGGAATATTTAAGGGAGAAAATGAGGTTAATCACAACATACGCACGAAAAGAAATGTTCTCTGAACTCCTTTTGTTTGGTGAATGTACCGCTTTTGATTTTTATCTCGCTCGTTTTACAAGATTCGTCAGTGTATCCGTTGTAAATACATAGAACGATTCAGCTACTCATACACTCAGTTGATGATTGCAATTATTGCCAAAAGAACTGCTCTGCTTTCTTAGTAAAATTTGTTTTTTTATTTCAATTTGACTTGACTACATATTTTTGTAGAATAGGCCGCGGGACACCTAACAAAGTAATAGCCGATCGTGGACGGCGCATCTATATTTTTGCATACATCACTTTCGTGAAGTATGGTGTTTCCCAAGAAAATCGTTTGCAGAAATACAGAGGCGCTGTCGATGTTCGAATATTTCTTTGTAAGATTTCCCGTGACCTATATAGCATCCGAATTCCACCCAGTTACGTTTTTAGCACATTGAATTTGAATCACTGAGTAAAGGTAAACCTTCTTTGGTCACCACTAGATGCCAAATCAGCAATGAAACAAAATGTCTGTCGATCTCTCGGTCTGTCACCACAACAATTAGTGCTATGTTCGAAGTCTCGTTGAGGTTTCTCACAAATATTACCGGCAGTATTGCTCGCACAAAGTTGATGAAGGGTGCAAATGAAAGGCATTGACTACACCAATCCACCAGGAACAAAGTTTGTTAAAATATGATAGCGGGCTTGGAAGTTAAAGGCCATACAGTGAGCATAAGTCGAGCTACTCGGCCTTACACCGTACAGTGAAAGTCGCTGAAAGTACTTGTCGATATCTTTTGTAAACTTCATTGGATTTTCATGAAATTCTTTTTGCTTGAAGGGTTATGAGGACCATAAAGCGGTAGCACTGTTTTCCGCCAGCCGCCATTTTGGATTTCAATGTTTTTTGCTCATATTTCGAGTAGATTTCACCTGCTTTTTGTGGATTCTTTTCAGAGTTTAAGTTTCAAATTAGACTTCTTACTGGGCTTTCGAAATTGCTGTAAGCAATTTTGACATGTGATGAGTTTAAATTGAATGATCGAAAGATGTAGTTTTGCAGATTAATTTTAACATGGACAACGCTATATTCCGTACACTACTTGTTCGGGTCCTCCGTATGCTTTTTTTTAAACAATGGAAAGTTTTCACTTTTGAACTAACTTCAAAGCATTAGTCTCACTAGAAATGAAAAGGTATGGTTCAGTTCCACTTTGTGTACAATAATCTTACACAATCAACAGAGTAGTTGTCTAGATTGAACTGCGAAAAACATATTTACGATGGGATATGGAAAGAATCGTTTGACTGATTGAAGTCCTTAATAAACATAGCTAGCAAAACGTTTGAAGACGCCGCATGTTCAAGGAAGGTCTGCCATCTCAAATAGTGGGATTATTAAAACCAAATAACTTTAAGTTGGCAATCTATTCCTTTCTAACAACTTCTACAGCAAAAAAATCATTTCATTTGCAGACAAACGAGGCATCAAGTAGGGCATGCGATGCGAATATTATGTATTCTAATGGAATAACCCCAAATTAAAAGTCATATTGAATCCATAGAAAAGTTGATTTTGGTCAAAATTTATGATTTGAACCATTAAAAATATTCATTTCCCAAAAGTTTTGAGATAAACTTTTCCAAATGCCATCAATTCGGTTTTCCTCTGGAAACTGACAATCCCAACATAAATATCACACAATCTCCATTTCTTGTTTCAAGTTCATAAAAAATTAAGCGAGAGAATGATATAAAGCTCTTGAAGATAATTCAAGTTGTGTGTGTGTGGCGTGTGTGTTGAGACTATTCTATATCATTTTATATGGAAATACGAGAATTCGTTGTGAATTTGTGGCATGTGTGGCACCGAAAACTCGTGCTTATCAATCGATACAAGAATTTTAGCAACTCGAAAAAAAAACAAACAAATAAGATTAGCCAATTTCTCTTCTGCCGTCAAAGTCATATAGCACACAATACAGTTCAAGTGGATATATAGTTGAAACGGCAGTGGCAGTGTGTCTACCACTTACTTCATTTTAAAATTGAAAACATTCCGTGATTTATTTCTTGTATAAATATCCACACCCACAATATAAAATGTTACGTAGATACATACAGCAGGATCTTTGAACCTACTTTCATTGGAATTTATTTACTTTTACCCCACACACATCGACAAACTACACTTTGTTTCAACACATAAGTTGATTAATTTCTCCAAAATCAAGATGAGAAGAAAGATCGTTGAATGAAATCACAAAGTTGGATACAAAAAATGGGGGATGACTTTACGATTACTTTTTGTTTTTGTAGGTACCGTTCGCCGGCTACTGTTTATTATTCAAAAAACACAACAACTTTCATCGCAAGTAAAACTTGCGATATAGCGGGAAAATGTTTCCAAAGCACAGCGTATGGGGCCATTCACAAATTACGAGGGCTCAGAATTTCAAACCACATCCCCCTAGCACGCGAAAATGTACGGAGAAATTTCCAAAAATACATAAAGCGTACGCTTTTGTCAGACACCCTGCCTCTGTAGAGCGTGAGTAATTAGTGAATGACCCCCATCTATCTGAGTTGATTATGGTCCTTGACTGCTGGAAAAACAAGAAAAGATTTTGTTTGTTCGAAGAAAGCTCATGTTTAAGGTTTTTAATATTTTCATCGCTCTGAATAATAAATAAATTTACTTTAATTTTGCTGGCAATTGTTTTCAAACGAATATTAACTTTTCGGCTTACAAAAGGAGATTGAGGCGAAGATATTTTTGATGTTTTTCGTGAATTTTTGCCGGTAAATCGGATACACACACTCTGGCTATGGTAAAATGATTTGAGTAACCGAATAAGGAGCTTTAATGGAATGAATTTGGATAATTTCAACATTCTTAGAATTACTTGGGTATGATCACATCACGACCTAGCTTCCATTCAAAAACGTTTCATTTCAACTCATTCGCAACTCATCTTTTTTGTGAGCAACTCTTCTGCACCTCCTTTTTTCGCGTTTTATGTTCAGCATACGACTTGAAAGCTAAGAGATTTTAGTGGATCTAACCATTCCAAGCGTTGTCCACATTACTTCTTTGAATTCCACAAAATTCAATGGAATTTCACAGAACAACAAAAGGATTCCGATGAAATTCTTGTGAATTTTAAAAAGTTCTCAGAAGTAATGTGGACAACGCTTGGAATGGCCCAGATACACACGCTAGCATTCATAAATGACATCGTGTTACAAATTTCCTATTTATTCGACTTTTCTAATATCTTCATACATTCGTCAGTGCTTTATTTCGGACACTTAGCACAGTTTTCAAACAGGTAAAATGCTAAAGGTACAACTTGTTTTAACGTGAAGTCAGGCTCGGACTGGCTACCGAAAGACGACTCGGGCATTCTGTTCAAAGAGCGCTTGAACGTATTAAGGGATGCAAATTCTAGTCTGAAGTGAAGTTAATATAGTAAATTTTGAGTAAACAGTCCGGCACAGTTTGCTAAACCCTAACCTCAAAAATTGCATTTTTCCATTTTCCATTGGTCGCTTTAGCGTGAAAAATGAGTCGTTTGTTGTCCCGTCCTGCTCCGGCAATTACGGGTAATTCAAGCAGTAACGAGCAAATATTTGTCACATGATTTTGGACAGTGACTAACAGCTGGGCAAACACATTGACAATTGTGTTTTAGCTAAAGAAAACACGCTACATGGAGAAATGAAAAAATTAGTAGAAGTCAGAGAATGCTTAAAAGCTTGAAGTTTTTCTCAAAAAAAGGGAAGGGGCAGTTCCTCATTTCGTCATTGAGTTTAGACATCAGCGACATTTCACGAATGGTTCACTGAGACTTTTGATTCAGCAGTTACAGTAAGATTGAATGAATGTTTTTCTCGAGGTTTTTCTCTATTCAGCATAATACTTTCTAAATTGTAATTCAATAGAATTGTAAAAAAAAAAACTCAGACTTGACGTTATTCAGTACTTACGATATTCAATGTAGAATGGAAGTTGTACGTGTGGTATTGTGATATAGAAAACTCACCTGCAAAGAGAAAAGAAACAAATTGTTAATATTTTTGAAACTGAAATCGTATGATGCAATTGCAGTCAGTTCAGTTTAAGGTATGCGATAACTTTCGAGGCGATAAGTCAAGTTAACAACAATAAAAACCATAACCTTACAGTAGCTAATTGAATCGTCGTACAATATTTTTCGAAGGGGAAATTACTCCGAGAAGTCGGGTCACACCACTCGAAAAAGTCACGGGAAGTCTGGAAAGTCATCCGGAAGTCATCAAAGATTCATTGTGAGTCACGAAAAGTCAGAAAAGTCTGCGTAATTGTGTATAGAAATTTGGAAACCACAAAAGTCATGGCTAGTCAACATATAAGTCATTTGGCTCCGGCTTTTCCGGCAATTATTTCATAAATCAGGAAAAGGCAAAGTCACACCGTTTTCTTTTAGAGTAGTTTCCCCCTCGATTCAAACTGTATATTACTCATCTAATTTGAAGCCCGATTTTGCATCTTAAAGTAATTGAAAAAAAAGGTGGGAAACCGATACACTTTTACAGGATCGAGAACAAATCTTGTCAACCTATTACGGAAACACAAATTGTATCGCATGCTGAGGACATTGTTTCTGGTTTCATTTATGTTTTGCTATACTAAAGTCACAATATCATTCGTTAACTAATTGAAAATATTTTATATTTTTAGTTCGTTTCGCTGTTGTCGACATTACTTGGTATGTTTCCCAACCGGAGAAATCGAGATCTTTTCCGTAATAATGACGGAATAACAAGCGTACCATTATTGTGAAAACAACTCAATTATGTGGAAATTGTCTTCAATTCTTATACGTTTAACGAGGGCAAAATAAATTGTTTTTCGAATGAAATTAACACGTAGGGTAATATAACAGCAAAAGCATAACGAAAATCTAATCTATTCGATTATAATGTTCACAACAAAGCTCAATATACTAGCTACCATTCTGGATATAGTGTTGATATGCTATCAATTCACTGAATCGATCGATTTGAAAATTCTTTAAAATTGTCATCATAACGAAGTGATTCAGTTTTATTGCGGTTCCACTGTAAACCCATCTTAGGGTGCATGTATTCGCAGGACTCCCATGGTTTAAAATGTCTCATAAATTTAGGAATTCAGTAGGTTTCATTAGTTCAAAAAACCGACGAATAAAAGACAGATCCTCGTATGGTGATTACCAATACTTTCAAGATTGTCATCTGCCTGTCTTTTTTAGTAATAAAACTTGTCCCATAGCAATCCCTTCCATCTTGACCGGGCCGCTCTCTGATATTATTGGAAAATTAGACCGATGAACCATCAGTACAATTGACTATTATCCATTGATCAATAACTCGACTCGTCTAGGTAGCTTAATCGGTAGAACGTTGGACTCACAGCCTTTGGTTCAAGAGTTTGACTCCCAGCACAGACATTGTCCATACGGTTTTAAAAGTTTCACATAAGACCATTTCTCAACAACGTAAGGTAGAGCCATATAATTTTGCATCCTGGAAATGATTTGCTATGACATGATGAGCTTACATTGCGGTAGTGAAATGCGCCACAGGTGGAACCTCACAAACTAAAAAAAAGGAATCTTCCGGTTCGGTGGATATCAAATTGACTGTAATTTGTGGTTTTTTTGATGTAAAATGATCGCTAATGGGTTGAGCATAAGCATTTTTAGAGCTTTGGGCTTGGAGACACTTTTGCGGTATTCTTTACTTTAGCTCCTGGGTATGGGAACGCTGTACTTGTATTCGTAGAAAAAAATTGATTGCAATTTTTTGTTTTTGAATAATAAAATCACCTCAATCCCTGTGTGCAACATTCTATTCACTCAATAATGCATTTCATTGAACCATAATACGAGTCGCATTTTATTACAGTTTGATTTCCTGGAATTTTAAATAAATTTCATCAGAAGTCATGTGGCTCTTCAATCGAAGAAAAGAAAATGCGGCACCTGACATCTTTCTGGGTTTATAAACAAATAAATGTCTTCGCGGACATTAATGATTCACTTAGTTTCAAAGTTCATTTTTATATTCCACAGAATGGGAAATATTATTTTGTGAGTTTAGCACAAAATTGCGTTCGTAATATCACATTCTGTCTATTGTATGATGTTCCGTCAATGAAATAAATGGAAAAAAAATTGTTTGTGAGTGTGGAATGGCTAAACGGATGATTCCACGACCCGTCCCGTCACTTACTCGAAACTTGGATTTTGAAATAGCTCGGAATTCGGTGAGACTTTTCTTAGAGCAACCTTCTGGTGTCCTAGTGATCCGCTTCCGAAACAATCAAACATGCTCTAAGAAAAGATCAACGGATTTCGAGATATTTTGGTTTAAAGTTTTTTAGTCACGGGACCAGGTCGTGGATTACCACATATGTTATATATGAAACAGCAATGTTCAACAGCGCACAGACATGGTTCATTTTACATAGCTCAATCAAGTGACAAATTACCTAACAAATTGTTGAAATAATTGTGTAAAGTGCAATTGAATTTCATAAATACTTTTCTCTGTGTTTCAGTCCTTAAATGGAAATAATTGGTTGTTCGATATGCGATGTTGGTTATTGAAAGAGCCGGTGACTAATGGAAATGAACTTAAAGCGGTGAGCTTAGTTAGCACATTTTTTTATACGCCGTATTTGGTAAATTAGAAGTGTGAAAAATAAGCGAGAAAGTTTTTTTTCCTTCGTTAGATGATGTGTATTCGTTAACATTGAGTAAGATTGAATGGCCGGAGATATGTTTCTAATTATAATTATACAGAAATTAATCGACGACACTTTATCAAAAGATCCGAAGCACACAGGCAAAATATTAAATAATATTTTATGGAAACACCCTTTTTGTGCATGGATACACGGCCGCCACACCGATAGATACGCAACATAGTCGCACACAAATTATGATTATTAGAAGATGTAAAATGAGGAGCAAAAAACATAAGGAGGACCCGTACGAGTAGTTTACGACATATGTAGGTAGGGGACTATGTATGACATAGATCTTGAAACTACTCAGTGCTTTCCATTCAATGTGATCCCTTATTAAACATGCTTACAGCAATTTTGAAACGCCCGTGCGAAGTCTCATTTATAAATTAAACTCTGACAAGAACCCACCAAAATCAGGTGAAATTTACTCGGAATAGACGAAAAACAATAAAACTCAAAATGACGGCTGGCGGCCATTTCCTTAGGTCACCGAAAACCATTCTACAGCTTCACGCTTTCTTATTACCTTTCAACTACCATTTTCGAAATTCGAATAAAATTTACTCGAAATATGGACAGAAAACACAACAATCCAAAATGGCGACTGGTCGCCATTTTCGAGCAAGAATCTTCGAAGTACACAGAGATTGCCAGTTCAAACCCAACCGTGGACAAATGAGTAAAAATGATTTCAATTACCTTTTAAACCAAAAAAATATTCTTCCTGGATTGAAGTAGATAATACCTTTCATTTGCGCTACTTATCAACTTCGTACGAGCAATACTACCCGTAATGTATGCGATAAACCTCAACTAGGCCCCGAAATCAGGACTAAATCGACCATACCTCTGGATCCGATCGAATAATTTGGCTCAACTTCGAACTAAAACTAGCATTTGTGAAAACAAATTGAAGAAGAAAAAATGGCCCATCAAGTTTGGTCTCGTCTCAGATGGACTGAT
>JANTFA010058893.1:0-25498 GCA_026413405.1 Phytosciara flavipes | reverse complement strand
AGTACATGAAACTTCTGGATCTTAAGATCATGGGGCCAAATTAAAAGAAACCCCAACATTTTGGTCGAGATGGAACTCCATACATTTTGGGCGTATGTTATGCAGTTATAAACGTATGGAAGCCATGAAAAAGGAAACTGATGCTTTTGTATAGCAATCAGGGTACTATTTACATTCCCAAATTCTATTAATAAAAATCGGTTTTCGTTCCCTAATGAAAGCAAAAATGGGTTTGTTCCTTCAAACGGATAATCAAATGAAAATATGGAATAAAAACCCTCGGCGTTGGGTCGGAATGAAACTTTAGACCAATACTTTATTCAGAATACTTTCAGATAGTAAACCGAGGAATCAATTTCTTTAATTTAAATGAAACAGCTGTATGGATAGTCAAAAGTTACAGCGTTTGCGCCGAGAATTTTTCGTGTGTTTGGAAAAAAGTATAAAAATTTTCGGCGCAAACGCTGTAACTTTTAACTTTGCGTGAAGCCGTTTTATATAAACTAAAAAAATTGATTCCTTGGTTTACTATCTGAAAGTTTGACAAAGAAAGTATAGGTCTAAAATGTAATTCAGACCCAACGCCGATGGACAAAAAATATATCAGCGCCCGGGTCTACCCGTAACCAATTGCAATAAAGTCAACTGCTCATATCTATGTAGGTCCCTCATTTGACTTTTCAGAAATGAACCACTTCTGTCTGTTTTACTCAGTGCACTGCCGTGGCAGCCAACCAGAAACTAAAGCGACAAACGACCGTAGCAGACGCTGCGATGGAGCCCCGTACGATTTCGTACGGAAACCACAAAATTGCGAGTAGTTATTTAAGTAAATGTCCATTTCCCATTGGAACACGCATACACAATGATCCTTTAGAACAACTCAATTATTACAAAAGAATCTTGTACGTTTTCTGGAGGATTTTTCAACAGACACAGGGTGGGTAAAACAAAATACAACTTTTTTCACACAATGAAATATAATTTATTGAATTCGTTTCCATAATTTAATTACGTTTGTCAGCTAATCAAATTATGCATGACATCCGCAGGATTCCTCAGGCTTAGGCTCAATACAAGTTAGATCTTGCGAGGACTTGAAAGCTACAGACAAAGCCAGGATACCTTCGCTTTCTGCTTGAATACGTTTAATCTGTTCAGTGAGACTATTTTGTTTCTCTGTAGTTTCTGCAAGGAATTTGCCAGTGGAACAGCGCAATTTGTTTAGTTCGGCTTCACAGGCTTTCTTTTCTTCTGTGAGTTTTTTAATTATGGCATTAAGGTCGGTAATTTCGCATTCAAGTTCAGCGACTCTTGTTCGGCAATTGGATAGTTCATTATTGCAGGTATTCAATTTTTTGTTGGTCTCTTCCAACTCGCATTCTAAAGCTGATACTCTTGCTCTGCATTGTTCGAGTTCTTCTTTTAACTTTTTGATTTCACGATTCAGTTCTTCGATCTCTTTGTTAAGTCTTTCGTTTTCACTTCTGCATTCTGCCAACTCGCGTTTGACATTTTCGAGTTCCTTTTCTGTGTCAGCCAATTGCTTTTTGATTTCTTCAAGTTCCTTTTTCAAACATGCATTTTCATCTCGACAGGCTTCGAGTTCCTTTTCAAGTTTTTCCCTAGCGTCTTTCTCTTTTATATATTCTCCGGTGACTCGACAATTTTCTGCTTGCAGTTCTTTATTATCTCGTTGCAGACAATCATTGTCTTTTCTGAGAGAATCTACACCAACTTCGAGGTCGTTACAGCGAGCAAGAAGTCTCTTGTATTTTTCAATGATTTCTTTTTTAGGCGTTGCATTTAGTGTTTCCTCACAACCGCAATCGTCACTTGCAACTGCATTACCTTGAATCGTCTGAAAATAAGTCGATTTTTAGTACAATCAAAGTTAGTTTTTATGTTAAATCTTCTTGAACATACCTGAACGACCAATAATAAAACGGCCAAAGCGAGAAATTGTTTCATTTTGCAATTTAATTATTTAAATTGAATTAATAAATTGTTCTAAGATATTTCGTTGTGCTTTTTTGAATGATTCTGAGATGCAAAATCGCTGTTTTTATATGACACTACACCGGAAATTTTTGATTTCTCTTTTGACGTCACTATGGACGTCATTCAGTCTAGGTGAGACAGAGACTAACTGAACCACGTTTTTTTACAGCAAAAGTCTGCTACAGCAGAATTGATGGTTTCGTTCTGAATAATCGACACAAAAATAATGTGACCGTGGTGAGTATATGTAGTTCACTAAAAACTGAAACTCGTTCAATTCATATAATCTCTACATATCCGAGCTGAAAGTAGAACTACTCAGAATTTATTTGAAATTGACGGCAATCTTTCATTGGCTTCAGAATTGGCTCTTTTATTTAGACTGCCTGGGAATAGTATGTCTTCTGGAGACCCTGAAAATTCTTAGAACCAGCTAACTACTACTTTCGCTCAATAATTTCGATATTTTCTGACTCTCCTACAGACAATGAATTGCATGTATGGCACGTGCGATTTAAAATAACTCTTTTAAGTACAAATGTCTGTCGTTTATGATTTTCCGTCCAAAATTGCAAATATTTGATTTTTCAGTCAAATATCTAGTAGCAAGTCTGTAAATGCAGGAATACAACTGCTGATACATTGAGTAAATTGACGTATGTTAGGCTCAGGGCCGTAGGAGTGAAAGTGAGCTGAGCTCACCCCGGATAGTATGGAGCAAATCTTGACAAAATTATTTAAGAGAAATAATCCATTATTCCACAGCCAAATTATACTTTTCTGCTGCAAAATTCAGATTCATTTTAATAACGATATGTAATCTCTCAAGCAGCACCTTGTTCAAAAGATTGTTATCTTCTCAGAGTAACCAAGATCTCAAGGAAAATTTATATTTTGACTGGTTTGACTGGTTTTCCCAGCCGCGATATCAACTCTATACGATAGGAAACATGAAGCTGATGAACAATCTCGAAGATAATATTCTTTGAAAATCTTCACTGAAATCGAGCTGAAAATTTCACCAATTATTAGTAGCAATTATCAGTAGCAATAAAGCGAAACCTTCTATGAGATTCTCCTTGAATAACAGATCAGTTCTAGCTACGGCCCTGCTTCGGCTAATTCGAATCAATTATAAAATGCATTGCAGATTTGTGCTGATCGTTGATAGTTTGAGTTACCTGCGCGGATAATAAACAGTAGGACTAGTCGTCCTTTTTGTGTTCGTTTTCCAGCCGTTGTTGCAGGAAAAGTCTTTGTGCAATAATATTTGCAACTACTCAAAGCATCTATAACATCTAGATGCTTTGAATTACTTCAATCTTCAAAATCCCAAAATATTGCTCATTTAGAAAGCCATATCGACAGTAAAACTCACTACGACTTCAGTAGAAATTTGCGAAAAGATAGTCACAGTAATCATTCTTTTGCATCTAAGAATATCCAGCGAAATTTTTATTGTTACGCAAAACTATTGAAAACCATTGATGAAGTGCGCAGAAACTGAATTCCGTTCATTTTACCAGCAAGTAAAATCCAGATGCTGAGTTCTATGGAGGATGCTTGAAATCTCCGAGAAACCACCAACTCAAACCAGTCAAAATCACTGTGACAAGCAAAGTTTTATGATATTTCAGTTCCAAATGATTCACGTTAAGTAAACTGAAAAAAGTCATAACTTAGTTTAGTTTCGATTCCAGGATTCAGTGACGGTCTTAAGGTAGCATGATCATTACCAATCATTTCGAGGAGATAGTAATGAGCTTCGCCGTAGCCATTTGAACTAATAAGTTAGTCAAGTCATTCGCATCTGAGAACACCCAGCAGAATTGTAAATTTTTGCAAAATTCCGCGATGGACAAAGGTATGGCGATTACTAACAAAACCACTTGAAGACCTTCAATAAAATCTTTACCCTAGAACTAGTCTAAACCTTAACCTATATTCGCCTAAATGATTATGTTGCCAGTCTCAATTAATTGTTATTCACATAAATAAAGAAAAGAATGGAAAATTCTTGTTGGCCCTAGGCCAAACCGAGTGCACGAACTAAGAAAAATACGGTTTTCGATACATGTAGCATGTAAGCAAAGCCTATCATTTATACATCGCTGTGGAATATTATCTAAATTAGGACGGGTATTTCAGTAAATAAAGTAAAATAAGAAGCGCTGAGTTTTCAAAGCGGGCCACCGAAATTTTCGAGGAAAGACGAAGCATGAAAGCGTGAAAACAAATCCACTTCCATCCAATGGCAAATACGCCAAATAAAAAACTATATGTCGGAAATGAGCTTTGAAAGCATTTGTCAAATGTAGTAGTATGAGCCGATCATATCAAAAATACAATTTTCCTGTAGAGTAATATCTGCGAGTATCTCAATGCAATTCTATAACTCCTACTCAAAGGCTCCATTCCTTACACTAATTGAATACTTAAAGAAGAAGCGGCCAATGTGGGTGCCACGCCTCGCTTGAAAGTGCATTTTTCATGCCAAATAGCTAGCTACAACATTGAAGAGAATTATTATTCCTGAAGATCATGTGGTTTCTGCAGTGCTTCTATTTTGTTAAACAGATAAGCAAAAAGCAAGAAGATTTCAACACTCAGAGACAACGGCAGCATATAGAGGTCTAAATCAGATGGATTACTATCATTCGAAGCGTGGTGTTTTATCGCAAAAAACCACCCAAACAAAAATCATGACCGATACGGCCAATCAAATACGGCACTCAGTTTCCGGTGTCATGATACCGTTACCTGACTCCGGCTTGTAGAGGCGGCTTGCAAAGGGTGCGAAACCTGGAGTAGAATGATTAAAAATGCAGTCAAAACACATATTCTTTTACCGAGGAAGTGGCAGCCAGACGCTGATGCATGGTGTCGGATTATTTGTACATAAAGGGTGGGCAAAATGAAGATGGGGAAACGAGTAGAAGAATCTGAAACTTTTATCGGAAATTTCAGCTACGATCAAAGAAACGTGGTAGCACACTACTGAAATTTCTATAGCAACACGATCTATTCGAAGATTCGCAATAAATTCATTTTTCACTGGAAAAATTCAACGTAAATGGACTTGGGCGAGTCCAGATAGGGTCCAGGGTCGATTTTCAACGATCACTCTAACAGATTGATGAATTTGCTTCGAAAATGACTGCCGAGTTGGAAAACGCAGTTAGCCAGAAATTGCGTAAGCAAAAACTGATAGCAAGCCTGGTGGAGTTTACCAAAAACGGAAATATAGACTCAGTAGAATATCGAGACCTAAGTAAAATTATCAACCAGGCGATAAGATCAGATCTGAGGAAATACAACGTCCACCTACTCCAAAGTACTATCGAAGCGAACTGCGAAGAAGAAAAGAAATGTTGAAGCTACGAGACAAAAATGGAACGATTCAATCGGACTGGAATATTAAATATTGCAAAGGAACTTCATGAAGATTTGTTTTCATCAAAACGACCGAAACCAACACTTGCAACCGAAGGAACACATGATAGACCAGTAAATATAAATGTTGGGTCCAAAGATCTGCCTGACGTAACTGTGGAAGTAGTCAAATGGAAAGTCTTGCGGAGAAGATAGAGTACCGGTCGACAGTGATACGTCGATGGAAACAATATTTGCTTTGTTCAATGAATGTCTGGGGAAAACAGCAACAGAATGGGAAAACGCAGCGAACATCTTGATGCACAAAAACGAAACTGGAAAATTATCGACCAATTAGATCGCTTTCAACTCTTTTCAAGCTAGCTATTCATGAGAATCATCTCAAAAAAATTGGATTTTTATAACCCATAGAGCAAGCTGGATTTGGGTCCGGACTCAGCACGAACGATCATCTACAGATGATGAGGAGCTTGATGGAGAAATGTGATGAACACAAGATTAGCATAGTCCTGATATTCATGGACTTCGAAAAAACTTTCTACTCGGTCGAGACATGGTCGATATTGGACTAATGTATGGGTATGGTGGACTTAAGATATTCCAATTTCATAAAAATTCAAGAGAACACGGCAAAGCTGAAGGTCGGAAGAGTGGTAAGACAGGGTGATACCATCTCGCATCAACTCTAGAAAGTGTTTTCAAGAAGTTAGATTGAAGTTAAATGGGTGTCAACATGAACCTGAGTCACCATCGATTCGCTGGTGACATTGCTTTGTCATCTGAAGACATCGTCGTCGAAAGAGTCGACGGTTACGTATTCCTAGGTCATAAACTGAAATTGGGTGTCCACAATCAGACTACCGAATTAGGACAAAGGATTGGACTCCGTTGGGCAGCGAAAAGTAAAGATCAACTACAACCTGAAAGTGCTAGATTCATGTGTCCTCCCAGCATTAACATATGGGTCTGAAACGTTGACATTAACGAAACCATCCGGGAATAAACTGAGAGTAGCATAACGAGCAACGGAAATAAGTATTCTTGGGATTTCACTCAGTGGATTCACTAACAGACGAAAATCGTGGACGAAATGGTTATCGATCCCTGAAGTGGAATTGAGATTGAGCAGGACACATTGAACGGATGACGGGCGAACGTTGGACCAAAACCAGCATGAACTGTGGACCGCCTACAACACAACCCATAGGCAGACAACCAGAACGACAGACGAACAACATCAATTGAACAGTCAAGATGGATTGGCTACAAGTGGCAATGGATCGAAGTGGAAGGAGCTAGGGAAGGCCTACACTCAACAGTGGATATGGTACAGAAGTAGAAGGAGATGGAGAAGACCCAGCAAGAATAGTAGAGGCTGTAGATAAACGTATTGTATAATAAGAATTTTCAACAATTTCGGAGTTTCATCTTATTCTAAAAAAATGGTTCTACTGTATGCTTTTTACGAGATACTTTATACGCTATGCTATGCTTCTGTATGCGGTATGCTTTTAACGACGTTACATAAAATCTTATGTTCTTGCTGATTTGTGCTGAAACTAGAATTTGGCTTCACCTCGGATTCATAATAGATGTGAAATCTATTTCCATTCAGAAACAAGTTAGGAAAATAGCTATTTCAAAACTCCGATTCCCCATTACATTAATAAGTCATTGTCATCCTCTCTAAGTACCTATTTTCTCGATCGATAAAAGTGCAACCTAATTACGAATATGTGTCACCTTTTACTTCTTAAATTCAATTTTTGGGAAAAAAAATAATATTTTCAATTTCTCAATTTTACAGCAAACTGAGTAAATATTTACGTCTGTCTTCGATATATTCGACTTAGAACGATGCACTTTTCGTTCGTCTCGTGTTGGATGTGCACATATTTATTCTATAGGCATATCTGTTTCAATAATAAAATGTTCAACAAAAATACAAAAAAAATACTCGGGTTATGTGCGAAGGTCTTCAAAGTTTGGCAAAAATGAATTTACCTAGGTGTTGATGTGAAATGCATTGTAATATCATTCAACTTTCGTATTTGAGATTGCGTTCTATTGCGCCATGGCATGCCATTAAGTTCTGCTTTGAATGTGAATATTGGGCTCGGAACCAATTCTTTTGCAATCCACCTCTGAAAAACACTTCGAACAATCCCGAAAATGATTTTACAGGTTGCCCCATGCGAAAGTATAAGAAAACATACCAACTGTAAACTGTGAAAACGATACATTGATGAAAGATTTTCGATTCATCTTTCATTAACTTTTAAGTGAACTCAAACTAACTGAATGTAATATTCAACGAAAACACATCATCGATTGTCCAAATTGATTGAGCTTTAGACAATAGTACTAACTTCACTTTATCGGCGCTACAGCCACTTATGGGTTCTGACCTGATCGATAATTCCGTTCCATCGTAGCCTGTCATTCGCTACACTGTGCCTGTGCCAACTCCTTTTATTCCCAGCGTCCGAAGATCTCATTCGACGCCATCTATCCATGTCGTTTTTGGGCGTCCCATTCCTCTTCGCCCTTCTGAATCATTTCGGAAATCACGTTTCAGTTCGAAATTGAAATTGTATCGTCGCCGCCACCTTTCGCCTTTGCTCACCGTCACTTCTCTTCACCGTCCAAGATTGAGCGTAAAATGTTAAGTTAGACCGACATGCTTGCTGTCTACTGCTGCTGGATGTGTAGGGCTGGCGATATCCAAGTTATCTATAAATCCCAGAACTTGAACTGTTTCAGTGTTTTGTTAGATTGGATACGAGCACGGCTCTATGCAGTTTCAAAAGCTAAATCGAAGAGTAAGCAATACAGTGCGTCGCATTGCTTCAACACTTCCTTTACAGCAAAAACATTAGACAAATCATTTTGCACCTTGATGCGACATCTGGTGCCCCCAAATGTCGCTTCCACAAGTAGAATCAATTTTCAATTTTGTTTCAAATCCCTGCTCTATCGCCAAATACAGCTCTCTACGTTTGACCCTACGTTTGGCTTGATTGAAGTCGATGAAAAGATGGCATGTCCGGGCTTGAAATTTGGCCGGTTGTTGAGCGATCTCGTCTGAATCCGCCTTGATAGTCTACAATGCCAGCCTCGGCCGGTGGATTTGGTGTATCGAACAGCACTCGAGCGAAACCTTGTACGCCGTGTTAAGCAAAGCTATTCCACGGTAGTTCTCGCAAATCATTTGTCACCTTTCTAGTGTAAAGGTAAAATGGCTCCCTCCAATCACTGATCAAATAACGATTCCAACATGTTCCATATTCGTTTGACTAATTCATAAATCACCTTTGACAATTCCTCACCACTCATTATCAGCAGTTCTGCTGGTATATTATCCGGACCGGAAGCTTTGTTGTTCTTGAGTGAGGCGATTGATACTGAGACTTACTCCAATGTTAGTTCTGCCACGATACGACCGTCGTCGTTGAGAAAAGAATCGTCGACAAAAATATCATCTTCAATCTCTCCATTGTACAGTACATTGAATTGTTCCTTGAATCGCTCCAGGACAACATGTTTAGCAGTCAACAGAGTGCCGTTCTCCATTCTGCAATTCGATAAAATTGAAGCCTTTGCTTTGATTGTTAATTCGTTTATAGAACTTCCATGACTAGTTCGCGCTACACAGTCTTTTCAGTTGAAGAAGCGTCATTTCTTCAAGTACTTTTTTCTTGCGCCGGTGCATGCGCTTTTCCTCCCTCCGTAGGTCTCTGTAGCGCCGATCCGTATCAATTTTCCGTTCTCTTGTTCTTGGGTGTGGGTTGCATCTTCTTTGATAACATCACTCACCGATTGCCAGTCGGGAGGAGTATTGCCTGATTGAGCTCGTCGTAATTGTTGGAGCTTTGTGCTAATGTTATCGGCAAACGTCTTCGCTATCTGTGTGTCCTTTAATTTATCCACCGCAAAACGCCTCAAAAGCCTCTCCTTATATGTTGGTGGAAAGTACTTGTTATAACTAGGTTTCTCCCTGCAGAGAAGAAAATTATCTGCTGGTCGTTCTCACTCGTGGTATCATGGAAACTGTACTTTCCGATTGTTGGTCTGAGCACTTCTTCATTGCCTACTGTGGCGTGGAAATCTCCCATAACGATTTTGATGTCGTATGCCGGTAATTCATCGTAGACTTTTGCAAGCGCCTCATAATAATCGTCTTTGTAAACCTCCTCCGATTCATTATGTGGTGCATGCAAATTAACCATGGACAAGTTTTTGAAGCGGCCTTTTAGTCGTAACACACATAAACGCTCGGTGACCTTTTGGAAATGCAGAACCAAGTGTTCTTTATTATTGGCTACCAGGGAGCCTATACCAAGTACATGGTTTCGAATATTGCTGCTATAAAATGTTGTGTAACCATTGAAGCGGGATGTTTGTGCGTTTAGGTCGTAACGCCGCTCTTTTGAATAGCTGCAGCGTCGATTTTGACCTTCTGCAGCACTCTTGTCAGTTTCGTTAATACTCCTGGTTTGTAAGGCTGCCATCTTACATTCCAAGATCCAATTCTCATTTCCTTTAATCGTTTCCGTGTCGTTGCCGAAAGCCTCGACCAATCCGAATGAGGTCGTGCTCAGCTTTCACTTTCTTCTTTTTCGTTCGTTGCAATCCTTTTTCTACAATCGCTCGCAGCTCGCAGTCATCTGTCGCAGAGCCACGTCGCAAGCCTCAACTCGAACCCCCTATTCGTCGGAGGACCATCTTGTTTTTGATAGTAGACCAACTAACTGTGCATGTTGCCGTTGTTCATTTATTAGTGGAATGAATCAAACATCTCATTAACGAATTTCGACATATTTTAGTACAAAGCTTCTAAGTCACGTGACAATTTCATAAACTAGTACATTCATTTACGACGATAGAATGACTCTTTCTCTTACCCTTTCAGTCAAGGGTCTTACGCCGGAAAATAGCTGTAACAAACATATTTTGAAATGAAATGCGTTATGAAAAACGTTAATGTGTGTAACAAAATTTTCGCACAATAACTCGAAAAATCTTATTCGATTTGAATGAATCTTTTTTTAATAATTGGGAATTGTGCGATTCTCTACATTGAAAACTATTCACTTGAGATCGTTCGATAATTTACTTTATTCTCTGCGTTGTATTTAATTGTAACTGGTCTTTTATTTTGTCTTTTTCTTCCGTTGTCCACTTTGATCATTCTCTTTTTAATGGCAATCTTGATCATTTAAACAAATTTCTTAACAGAAATGATCAAAATTTTATTGGTGAAAGTATTATATCAGTCAAGGGATCTGACCCACCCAAAAAGTGGGACCTAGTGTCTCATTTTGAACAATTACAGCCCGTCATTCATTCCACATTCAATGTATTCATTATAATTCATAAAGATACATATTGGATAGTAGATTACAGCTATATGAAGCAGGCCTCCACAATAATAAAGGTCTAATATACTAAGGAATAAGGATAAATTTTCGTAAAAAATGAGTGAAGTGGAGCGAATGTGTATTACCACAAATGAAATAAAATTTACGATTTTGAGTCATATTTTAGTCAATAGATTGGGATCTATTCTACTAGATAAACGTCACAAGTAGTGAAACCGGTCGTTTGGAAAATTTTGAGAGTGGAAAGAACCATCTCGAAGCATGTATTTCGAAGATTTAAAAGCCTCTGTGGCGTCCATATTTTAATCAATAACTCCTCTGCACCCAGCTTCAAATTTTTAATTTCAATTGTTTTTCTTTTATTTGGGATCTATTCTACTATACTAGGAAAACATCACAAGTAGTGAAAGGGGTCCGAGCCACTCGAAAGTGGTGTCTAGTTTAAGAAGGCTCATACTGATATTTTGATTTCTATTGGCCACTGGTAAAGGAATGTGGTCGACCATTCCTAAAATACATGCTTTGCGTATGCAAAATCATGACATAGGGATAAAGGTAACAATAAATAGGTGGATAAGGACATGTAGATCTACTAATTTAATAGCAGCCCCGAAAATGGGCTATTAATGGTTTTGAAAGCTTTGGCTTCCGATATAAAGTTGAAAAGTCCAGTTTTCGGGTGAAGTCCATTGATCGAAGTCGAAGCCGAGGGCAGTAATCACAAGAATATGTGATCATAATTTCACATGCTACAGTCGGCGAAAGTTGGTGAAATTTGATAAAAAAACAACAACTTTCGACCCACAGGTGTAAAAAAAAATTAAATTCGGCGCCAATCAAGAAAATTTACTCATCTTGAAGTGAACATACTCACAGTTTTTCGGCGGCACCATCTCTCGCCATTTTCGCTATATGGCCAGAAAAATAAAGCGAAAAACGAGAGACATATACACAATAACATTGAAAGAAGAATCTGGAATTTGTTTAAACCGAAAATCAATTCCATTGAAATTAAATTGATTTTGTTGAAAAGTCGATTTATTGATTGTTAAAGGTGAAGATCGCAAGATGGCCAATGTAAAATTAGATGAGGTAAAAAGTGAAACATTTAAATCGAATGCACGGCAGTTGTTGTTGTTGCTAACCTATAAAAACTATTGAACACTTCAGCTAACGAAGGACCTCGACGAATTGAAACAATTTTCCGAGAAATCACTGCGCAAAAGAGTTCAGGGCGTATTGGGTGTGGAAATCCGTAAAATAGAAACTGAAATCATTCAAATCCGTGATCAAATCGCATTGACCAGTGCCGGTGCGGTACCGGTACAGCAAAAACCAACGCCAAACCCAACGAAACGATATGAGGTCGAATTAACGAACTACGGCTGGGACCAAAGTGACAAATTCATCAAATTGTTTGTCACCTTGGATGGTGTGCATTCGGCTAGCGAGGATGACGTTGTGGCTGTATTCAATTCGTCGTCGATCGTACTACAGATAAAAGGGGTGAACAACAAGGACTACAAATTGAATATAAACAATCTGCTTGAGTCGATTGATGTCGACAAGAGTTACCGCAAAGTCAAAACGAATATGGTTACGGTGTATGCGAAGAAGGTGAAAGAATGTTCGAAATGGTCTCATCTCACGCTCACCGAACAGCGACTGAAAACGGCTAAAGACAATTTACTGAAAGATTCTGCTGACGATGGTGAACTGGACTCGAAAGATCCGAGTGCTGGTTTAATGAACATCATGAAGAAGATGTACCAATCGGGAGATGCCGAAACGAAGCGCATGATTTCAAAGGCCTGGACAGAAGGTGCCGACAAGAAAGCTGAAATGGGAATGTAAACATTGCTGCTGGACAGGTTAAGAGTGAGGATAATCGATTTTCGATTGCTTTGTACGTACACATCAAGAGATCAATAAAGTCATTCCGTTATCCGATCGATCTGGTTGTTTCGCTGAAGGTATGCATTCTGTTAACATTCAAATTTCTAGTGGAATCTCATGCTCACTAAACAAACCGAATCGTGACATCGTGAGCTTTGATTCTCGGTTCTAAACGGTTCAGGTTTTAAAACATAGATTACTTTCAGTTCTATCAGTAAAAAATCCGGTAGACTTCAGAGCATATCGGCAAATTGATTTACTCGCTGCACCACTGGGAAATGATTCATTACCTGATGATGTTTGATGTAGTTTTCATTTCCCAAGGGCTCAACGAGTGAAATACTTACTGGTTTGGAAACTGTTGTTTTGGCTTGTGTGTTTGCATCCCTCGCCTTCGACTCGTGCTTACTTTTCTGTGCAGGAACAAAGTTTCTATTTGGTTTGAGTTTTCTGTAGTCTGAACCTGAATTTTTCAAATTCAGTACCTCGACTTCCAAATAATAGGAAAAATTGACGACTGCAAAAAGCGGAACGGACCTAGTTAATAGAGAAATGGAGATGGGGCAACTGAAATTTTTGAGCCTGATGGAAATGTTTTGAAAAAAGGACTTGGGTGCGGTTATATTCGGAGCGGTTATATTCGGAGCCCATAATTTGCTAAACTTGTCTAATGGTACAGCCTAGTAAATTACGATAGCCATGAAGGGAAAACGTTAGCTTTCTCATTAAAATTTTAAGTTTTGAATTTGAATGATAGTTTGATGCTACTGCGTTCCGACTGTCCATACAAAATGAGGAGCCAATTGACAGTGTTAAAGAAGTCTATTCTTGTGTCTGTTTACATTGCGTTGCTACTTCACCAATAAACTGACAGAATAGAGACAGGTATGATGAGATTGCTGTATCAATCGTTGCAACAATATTTTCTTTGAGAAGAAAGGCACAGCTACAAAAGTTGACTTGAAAAGTTCCTGAAATCGATGTGCAGCGCTTGCTGTTTGTTATTCGATTTGTAGCGTAGGTTACACAGCTCTAAGACTGTTTTTACACCACTCTCTTACTACCTACCATTTTTGAATGCCTCTTGTTGGGACACTTCTGCTCACATTATTTAATTTTGCATCCGAATTCGGCAGTTCGCTCTTTTTGATGGGAGTACTGGGAGTAAGGCTATCACACTTCTTCCACACGAGAGAAAATTCACCACAACCGAAATCGTGTGGTGTGGTGAAATTTATGAATGAGAAAAGGTATGACAGCCGTTTATCTGTAAGACGCTACCTGCAGAACAATATACAACCTTGACATTAGGTCCATTGAAAGTAATTTGTCCTTCCCCGTTGCCTCCTTCAAAATGAATCAGCAAAAAATGTAGAAAAATTCGAAATTTTATTTCAAAATAAAAACAAAAATAAAATTCCTAGGCTTGATTAAGTAAACTGAATAAGTGCTATGCAACCAACGACCTTATTTTGCTTCTTCATTTTCATTGTGCATACGAGCGAGTAATGTGAATCTCAATACAATATTCGGATATGAGATCATGACACACACGCCCATATTCCGTTCACGTTGATTCGATTTCATCCTTCAACTTATTCTCAGCACCGTTCGACGGAACTCCATATAAGTAGTGCGACCAGAACGTTAGAACTACCACTTCGAGTAATATCAGCAATTGGACGATAACTGAAATAAATGGGACACACATTCCGAATGGAATCTCTGCGGTCAGATTGGTGTAATTGTATGCATACCATTGCCGTATACTTTTCTCGTAGTCGGATATCCATCAGTGGATCCATTTATTGTCGATTCAATTTGTGCGACCAACGGCTGTAGTTTGCAGATGAGTAGCACCATTTGCAGAGCAATGTATTTTGGCTGCAGAGGGAAGGAGATTTCAACATCAATCCGTTTAGATCAGAGAAATGACAAAGAGGTGATGCTGCTCAGCAGTGCTCCATCTTTTCATTTCTATGGTTCAGATAGTTTTGTGATCGTCTTGCTTACCGTTAATTTGTATTCGAGAAACAGTGGTGAAAACATTCGACTGGTCATTTGCAGACCCCAAACACCGCTCAAGATTGAAACTAACATGAACGGCATAAAGTAGTAGCTGATGTTGCTGTACAATTCCTAAATGGTTGAACAGAAAACATTGGAAAACGATGCGAAACTTCGAGAGCTTTTTATTAACTTACTGAATCCTCCAAGTAAACCACATTTAGCATGAAATAAATTATTCCCAACACTATTGGAAGCTGAAGTATTAGCAATCGGAGTTTCGTGAATGTGTCTCTGTGAAATTGAGGAATTTTTTTGGTGAGAAGTGTTGTCCGTGATTCGATATGATGTTTGGAACAATTCAGATCTGACCTGAACCTGACCCGAATTTTCGTAACATGAAATGATACATTCCGGGCTCGGGTTCAATCAGGTTGAGCCTGAACCTGACTTGAATCAAAATTGCTCAGCTGATGCCGAGCCTGACGTTCGTTGTCTGACTCACACTAAATACAGAAAGTAACTTACTTGGTGATATGCATAGGTTTGATGAATACAAGAAAACAGCAACATGGTGGAGTTCGCATGTTGAACACTTTAACATCATTAGCTATTCGAATGAAATTCGATTCGCCGCCTGCATAGTCGACGCAAAGGCTAAACAATTTGTCAATCAATTTATTCATCTCCGATTCAAAAGTAAAATCGAATCGTTTGCCACACTTACCAGAAGTACTGATACGAACATAATGCGAATGTGACGACACTGATGGCTTCGCAAAACAGTAGAGCTCTGGGAACTAAAATTGATGTAAACGAACTAGCCGCAATGATGGTGTAAAAGCCACATAGAAGCAATGTACGCGATGTGTATGGTTTTGGTGTGTTTCGTAGGATTTTCGGAATGTAGAGGACAAATTTGATGGTGGTCACCAGGAAAAGTATCAGGCCAACTATGTACGACACTAACAGAAATGTGCTGAGATCTAGAAGGAAACGAAAGAGAGAGTCAATGTTGTTTCACTGAAAAGTCTTGGAGTTCGTAGGTTTTCTAGCAACAAATACACCGTCATTTCAATGAATCATTCAAAATCATAGACCTTGAAATATTTCGGCACTTGTGGGATCTCTTCTAATGACATCTTCGTTTTGTCTCACGTAAGCCAAGTCACCGTAATGCACTTTTCTCACGTTAAAACCGTCAGCACTTCCATTACTTAAATGCATTTTAACAAAAGAAAATCTCGTCCTAACGAAAATACCTAACTTATCACTGCCGCAGGTCACGACTACGACCGCAGACAAATCGAAATCAATTGAATTAACATTACGATTTCGTGTATTGCATTTTACGACTAGGCAATAGTAAGCCTTCGTAATCTTATCTCTCTTTGAATATAAAAGTGACGTATCGAGTTAATGAAATTGATCGAAAAGCCCGTTGAATTGATGGAGAATAATCAATCTATTTCATTATGTTGACACTAGTCTAAGGCGCTTTACCAAATTTCATTCTTTTTTTGTCACGAGAAGCCTACAAGTACAGTCAAATGCAGGGAAAGGTCAAGTGATGTGACACTAGCGAATTCTGAGAAAAGTGAGGGATAACTAACGCGTTACTGACATCTAATTTAACTGAAAATGTTTGCTAGGTGAGTGTAAGACGTAGCTTAGAAGTTCATTTCGCTCCGGACCGTCTTAATTACCAATTCACAAAATGCAAAAGGAAGCGTAAATACCACCGCGTACTTTCATGTAACTGCGAGTCGCACTTAATTGGTTCTTATTTACCCGTATCCTACGGCGTACTTTTACAAGAGCACATCTTACGAAAATATCTAATTTATAACAGCTGTAGAGTAGATAATATTTACGACACTAAGCTTGTACGACGAATTCCACACAAAATTCAATTGAATTCTACAGAACAACAGAAGAGTTCCGATGAAATTGTGGTGAATTTTATAAAATTCCTAGAGGTAATGTGGGTAGCTGTGGCTCATAGCTCAATCCACTCAAACAATCTTGATACTAATGAATTTTGCGAGTTCATAGTAATGAATTGTCGACAACGTTTTGGTCTCACTTGTTTATTGTAGATGTATGTTGATTGAGAAAGACATTAACTCTGCCATAGACAACTGAGGAATGAGCCATATACAGTACCGGAATGGCTCGAAAAAGCAATTCGAGCGTTGTATAAAGAAAATTAGTAGAAACATTTAAAATCAGAAAGACAACCTCGACACTTTGACCGTACCAGCTATGAGTGGGACAACCCAGGGGTAGTTTTTTGTCCTGATTATAAATCAGTGAGTTTCTCGAATGTCTAGACGGTCTGGAGCTATATCACATTGGAGGGGCTATTCACAAATAAGTCAGGCTTAAAATTAGGAATTTCAGACCCAGGTATGTCAAAACGTATGCAGAACATTTTTGAATGGATGAAGCGATCGCTTTGTCAGGCGTAAACGTGACTTCGGGCTTAACGAAAGCAATGTAAGGACTATTGCGTAAGTCTCCTAATATTTCTTTAGTTCATATCCTAATTTTTCTATCAATTTTCGACCACTTTCTGTATAAAAGAGGGTACACCGTAGACCCTCCGTTGGTTTCACGGCTTTTTTAGTTGTCTTCTTCTATGGGATACACTTGTGACGAGGGGCAAATCACTTCTTGAGCGGGAATTCTAAATCCGAATCGATAAGTCTAACTGAGGTCAAACGGGTTCAAACCATTTGGTTTCATGTCAACAAAAAATGGAAAAATTAAGCTGGGCATCCTAGAGATGGGCAAATAGCATTTAGTCCCATGAGATTTAGTCTATTTAGTCCAAAGATGTGATTCACCCCTCGATTTGTGATGGTATTTTCCTGAATTTTTCTTGGGAATCTGGGGAGTTTAATTAACTAAAATGCTGCCTGCTGCCAGCGAGACAAAACAAAATGACATCCACGCATCTCTTCTCGAGCTCTATTTAAATTTAAGAGTCAACTAAAGATTTTGAAAATTAATTCACCAGAACAAACAAATCCCAATCTAAATTTCTAAAGTTTTTGCGGTTCGTTTACCAGCAATGCATAAAAAATATTTTTCTCCATATCAAACATTAGACGAAAACCTTTATCTCTTTATCTAACTTGCACGATTTTTACTTATCTACATTAAGGCAGTTGTGTAAATAGATAACGATACGAGCTACAGAATTAGTATTTTTCGTTACGAGTTATGAAAAACTGAATTTTTTTGTGGACTAGTTGTACCTATTGTCCTAACGACGCGAAGCCCATTAGGACAAGCGTACGACATGCCCATCAAGATTGTGCTCTCAGGATCATAATCAAACGGAACCACAGAAAAAACATAAGGGTGACCCGTACACGGCATACAGTTAGTCCATAGAACTGCTCTGATCTTTAAATCATTTTATTTAAATTCATCATTTGTTAAAATTGCTTACAGCCATTTCGAAAGCCCCGTCCGAAAAAAAAATTCATCAAAGCCAGGTGACATTTACTTGAAATATAGACAAAAAAGTGACAAAAATTAGTTGGCGACCCGGGGCAAATTCTCATGAATTGATCAGTAAAAAGAGGAAGCCGACTGTTTGGTAATTTTATTGGAATTATCAAAATTTTCGAATAACCGACAGCTGTGGCAATCAATTCATTGCATTTTCGGCATTTTATGAATTTTGGTACAATTAAACTTTGAAGTACACATAGGCCTGAACACGACACACAATTCGTTAACTAAACTATTTGAAGAAAACTACCAGTGGAAATCGAAACATCTGTTCTGAGGCAAAACGTCGAATTATGCTCCTAGGGCACAAAAACGGTATCGATATTTAGATTAGAAACTTCAGTGTAAAATTGTCATTACAGTCTACGAATGGGTTTTTTCATTTGTTCATGGAATTTTTATTCGTCTGACTTAGCTAAAATATTGAAACGAGTTAATTAGTTTGCCAGTGCCTTTCGACTTTAAATCTAAACAGATCAGGAGAATGGAGTCAGGATCGGACAGTGGTAGCGAAATACTCAGTGGAAAAGGTACGTAGAAACTCATATATGAAACAAAAAAGTTTCAGTGAATGTGTTGAGATCAAGTTTAGTCTATTGCGTGTTGATAATCGTATTCGCTATAAAAACCCAGTCGAATCTTTCCAAAATTTAATCAAAATCGAACTCATCAAGAATGCGAACGTAAGCAAAAAAAAACAGGCAGATTTACATTACATACAGGCACCCCCTATCGTCTACTCAGCAAGCGAAAAGTAAATAAATTGCTTCAATGAGTTTTGTTGCTTTGGGAAGTTACTAAAAATAACCATCCGTAGGAATTCCATTTCATCAAATAGACTACAATTAATGGAGTGCAGCCGTCGACGCTAATTAGATTAATTGGTTTTCGACGTACTTGATATTCTGAAATTAATCGTGTTTACAATCGTAAATGTTGAAATTACAATGTTGTGTGGCATGACACGAAAGAGTTCGAATTGAAGTGATGTATAAAATATATCAAACCAGATCGAACCAGTTGATTGGTAACTGGAGAAAATGACATGCGATTGTACTGAGCTAATGATAGATTTGAATGAATTAATATCGATTTACATCGGATAATTGGTAACCATAGTTAGTGAAGTAGATAACAAAAACACCGGTCGACCTTGGTTCTTTCTTGATGCTAAATTGCTACAGTCTAGAATGAGGGCAATACTTTCAACACTGTTCTAATTATGATAGTCTGCACCACAGCCGTGCATTAAGTTTAACGAATTAAACTCAAGTCAGCTTTTTACGTTGATGAACGACTCGACAGTTTTGTTAGTTCCACAATTTTATCGGACAAAAATACGTAAAAAGAGTCGTCGCACTCAATTGTGTGGAATGGGAGATATTATGTAAGATACCCAGTTGAAACATTGTCTGTAAACGAAGAAAGACAGTAACAGACGCTGCGATGGAGTCCCGTACGATACACAGATAGACAACCAAAATTTGATTTTGCGGATTTGTCTTCTATGGACAAATTCTTTGCCCTTACCGTCTGCTTCTAAACCGGAAATAAGTTACAATCGGGCATATCGAACCTAGTAGCCCCGTACTTCGTACTGAGCAAACAAATAGAAGGAGTCAATGACCGGTCATGAAAAAGTAGAAAATATTTTGAGCAAACTCGATATAGCACATGAAGCTCGAAATTTAACGTTTCCAACGTATTTGTACCGAGGGGTTACTCACTGGGATAATTGGTGTTCTACGTCTGGAGGAATTAACTACATAAAAGGGTCACTATACCAAGACTGAACACTTCGAAACTAGGAAATTGATGTCATCTCATTCGACTCGTCGGTGAGGAGCCCCTCGCTCCATACTTACCATATACCGTGAGTAGATGTCAAATATTCGCATAATTGTCTAGTTTAACGGGTTGAATCACGGCAGTGTTAAGTGAACCGCCTGGTTTACACTGCACCGTGGTTAAACTAAAATTTATTCATAAAATTGATTTTGTGTCAATCCCGTCGTCCGTAATATGTGAATGGATGTGTGAGTGGGTGTGTTAGCGTCCAAATATTAAAATATCATAAGGGGGACCCGTACGAGTAAGGAGATATGGCTAGAAAAAATCCAAAATGGCAGCTGGCGGCCACTTTCTTAGGTCACTGAACTACCACTGTCCACCTTTTAAACAAAAAGAAGTTTACGAAAGTCGCATGAAATTTTCTCGAGGTATCGACAGAAAACTCAACTTTGACTGTACGGCCGAGTAAATCAACTTAGGCCCACTCTAACTTCCGAGATCCGATTTTGACATACGTTTTTTTCCTGGATTGGTGTAGACATTTGCACCGCCAATTAACTTTGTGAAAGCAATACCGCCGGTAATATATGGGAGAAACCTCAACTCGACCTCGAAAATAGCACTAATTTGACCATATATTTGGATCGGCTCGACCGATCTTGCTCATCTTCGAACTTAAACTAGCATTTTGTGAGTCCACAAATAGTCCATCAAGTCGTTTCTCAGGCCGACAGACGAGACATTTCTTTTATTTGACATTTAGGGGTGACCACAGAAGGGATTCGAGTTCGACTTCTTGCGAACTAAACGTAAGACTGAAAGCATAAGACGCTCGTACTTCGTACGGGTTCAAAAAATTCATAAGGTTCGGGGCACAACCATTCTACAAAGTTTCATTCGCCAATGAAATAAACAAATCTGTGAATGTGTGCCAAAAACTCGTTTTTTCAAAACATTTCTGGGACGATGATAACACCCGTTTCAATCGGTTGACGCGGACTTTTTTTAATGAAATCTGACGCCAGAGATTTGCGTCATATTCATGATGAAAACATCAACATGGTCTGAGGAACACCGCCGATCGTTACTTTTTTTACAATGAATAAAACTCAATTACAACCGCACACAGCAACGGTTGTTGATGTTACGCGATTACTTAAACAAAAAATGAAAACGCGAGCATTGATTGCACAAAAGATGACACAAACGACAAATTTGTTTTAGTTATTGAGGTGTACCGATTTCTTAATATTACCTGCCATCAATTCTGTTGTTCTGGGCAGTGGTCGGAATGACCTTACGTCTTTCGTGATGTTTGTCAGAAATTTACTAATGTTGTTATCGATCACATTGTTGATCATTGTGGGTAATGGTGCGTCTGAGCGGTAGGATGGGTCTGAGTATATGAATTTTCACAGTCGATATTTGTAAATGAATTGTAGAAAACGAATAATTCGCTAGGATGAAGCTAATTTTCGAATATAAATACTAAATGAGTAACACCGTGAGTAACGATTCAATATCACAGAGAATGCACGCTTTTGGCTGTAGATGGCTTTTAAGAAATGTACATTTTTAAACAACTTTCACTTATTAGCAGCAGCGTTGCCTTTAAATTTGCACATTCAAAATAAATATCACAAATCACTGCACACACTGTTCACATGCAAATGTACGACTGTACTGCAGGTAATAATATACGAACTACACAAGCGTTTAATTCATAAAAAATCTCAATTGATGGATATTCTTTTCGCACATAATTTCATAATCAAAATTTGTACATTTTCTTTCCTCAATTTATTATGTTGTGTCGTAATCACAGATTCCGTATGCACAAACATAAAATGTATAAGATCTGAAGTCGCGAATTTTGTGTTTCTGCGGAGCTCGTTCAGATTACATCACATTCAGTGGAATAAAATGTCTAAGAAAGTTTACAAATTTCAGGCACGAGTGTTTTATGCGTATCATTCAATCGAATTTCATTTATTTATTGACATAATTAAGATGCCACCACACAGTCACATTAAACAGGCGGATTTAATTGAACGATCAATTAAATCGGAAAGATAAATATTTGAATGAACACATGTGTGATTTCTTGAACGAGCAACCGAATAAAACCAGAGAGCATATTGTCGGTGGAACAGCTGATAGAAAACTATTTTGCTGAAAAGAAATCATTTCATGTTTTGACTTCTCATTCATGTTGTGTATACTTCCACCACTTCCATCGAATATTTTATATTCACGCTTCTCGCTTCTATTCGATGTTTTATATAAAAACCAGAAAACGGAGCTCCCCGTACGACTCGTGTACCTAGAGACGTAACAACAGTATACCTGCGTAACCCTCGAACCCGAGTAAAAATACGCAATTTTAGCGTGACCGCACATTTATCTAGTACAAAAGAGTTTTATGAAACATCCGCATAGCTTGAGCCTCAAAAAGTTCCTATTGCATTAAACTAGCGGCCTTCAGTCTAAGGCCCCAAATCCAATTTTCTACTCCTTTTATTCTACAGCCAAAACTTTGAGACCTTGCCAAAAGAAAGCGATGCTCTATCCTATGAAATACCCTTAAAAACATAATTGAAACAGTGAATTCTAACTGCCCGACAATGTACATGCACATCATGCACATGTAACGTCTAGATTCACTCATAAAACTCTGCAACTCTGCAGTACTCACTTGGAGCGCTGTAACTCGATCAAACTCCGGAACTATTCGACCGATTTTTCCCATTTTCAAACAGTATAGCTTCCTTTTGTCAATAACTTTCAGAGAAAAAACCGTTTTGGGAAAAGTTTAGATTTACTCAAGCTATTCAATACAAGGAGGGACAGATGGAATTTTTTTTTGATTCGACATCTACAATCTATACAGGCATCTACAAATGGGATCGTCCGGATCGAATTCCGATTGTTACAAATAGCATATCAATCCGAATAGCCCTCTGTACGTCGTACGAGGCTAAAAAGGTGAGTGAGTTTACCGACGTAAATTATACTCACATAAATTAAGTTCACTCTTTGATCGTTGTTTTTTCTTTCTTTGAATTGATGAGACACTTCACATTTTTATATAGTTCGAGTTTCAGTCCCATCACACAGTTTAAATGTTGTGTCTCTTATTTTTTACGAATTTGATGATTGTTTGGAGAGTGAACAGAGGGGATAAAATGGGAAATTTCTGTCGACCGGAACGAGGGCCGTAATTCCGTTGGAGTTGGAATTTATTTTCTCTCTATGTGTGTTAGCATGGTATGATTAGGGCTCGTCCAATAACGAAGTCCAAAGAAGAGGGGGAGGGTAAGATGAGGAGAAGTGAGACAAGCCATGTTCTTGATATAGAAAATATGTGAAAGCCCTATTTTTATAACAAAATACTTAAAGTTCTCATGCTTTGTACGGAAGAACAGAAATCGCAGCCACGTTGTGCTTGAACTTGAATCAATTTTAATTAAAAATTCTTGCATACGAGATTTCTCTTCTGATTTTGGATACCATACGAAATGTTTGTGACAAAAATCGGCTTGGCGCATTGGGTGTAATTCAAGGTCCAATTTTTGCCCTTTTTCACGTCAGGTCATATGACCCTTCTGAACCTTGAAAATGATCAAAGGTACTAACGTTAAGTGATAAGAACACAATACGACACGAAATTTGACAATTTTCATCAAAATTTCGAAAATGTTCGACCAGACCACAATTATAGCGGAGTTTCCGTGCGAAAGAGCAGAGTAAGACCAACTAGAGATCCATATAACTGTAGTTCCTCAATGTGAATATTATTTTAATTTTTGTTGTTGTTAAAAAGTCTACTTCAGTCAATCCAGTTTCGCCGAGGTCCTAAAAATCTGTTGATTTGGTACCCTGAGGTGTCAATATTAGCTTGAAAAACAGATCTACTATCTACTGCTAACGACAATGGGATGCAATCTTCAAATTGCCTAGCAGAATATATGACAAGAAAATATTGTTCAAATTTTCACTAAATTATCTTGGACTTCCTAACTTACTGCGAGTCAAAAACTCAATAAAATAGCGTGACGTCATTTGTGTACGGCCGAGGCAGACCGCGGCATCTAACAAAATTTTATGATTTGTCGTGAATTAAGCAAGGCTTTTGTGACCGATTTTTCCTCCTTACTAGAGAGGAAGACTGGTTCTCGAAATTGAAATTTTGAGCGTTGTAAGAATTTATCATTCCAATAAAGAAACTTGAAATTTTGTGACCGATCGGTACAAAAGAACAAGAAATGGTTTTTCAAACAGCCCCTGACAATACCAATGACTTTTTTTTTGAAATATGATGTGTGCTGTTTACTATCCACTTTAAGCAGTGTTATTATTTCAGGTTATGCATTTATCGACATGCAATTTAAAATTACAATTAACTTAGCTGCTTCATCGTTATGATAGCGTGCAGCTACAGTTAGTATGTGGACTACAGTGTTCCTATCGCTAGTAGAGTCGCAGTGTAAACATGTTCTAGAATCGGAACACCAGCTTGAAAATATATAAAAAGTCAATTTAATTTCTTACTTAAGAATCCCAGTTAATCTCTAATTGATGATTGAAGTGAATATTGTTTGCCATAAATTCGTGATATCAATACTGAATTTGATTGGCTCGGGTTTTCCTTCGTCGCAAAGTTCATCCGTGCGGTTCAAGGTTTATTCCGTTACGTATCTAGACACAACGAATAGCCCATACAGAATCAGTTTTACTGAGATTATTCTCTCACCTAATGCGCTACACTTCAAAACTCTCTCTCTGTTGATTTGTATCATTCGAATGAATGAAAAAGAAGAACAGTACAGTGAGATACACCATTCTCCACTCCATACGATAATCGTTTGAAATACGTGTCGTCCGTCGGTCGGTCAGTATGGTAATGACTTGCGTGCATATACCATAACATTGTTGAATGTATCGGTATGCCAAACCAAAATATTTAATTTAATTAAAAATTAAATAATAAACATCCGTTGATCAGTGCGAATACCAAAGAATTATACGTTCTTGTAGAGTGTGTGTTGGGTGTGCACGTCCAGTAGCACAGACGAGGATTTCCACAATATTAATCGGGAAGATTTGAAAAATAAGATTTTTTTTTTGGTTTTTGAATAGTTGAGGTTGTTACCCTGAATGGAACAATAAACAATTCAATGCTCTGCCGTTGGTACACATGTGCGAGCTGTCAACCCGGATTGTGTGTGTTGATATTTTTCTTTTGATTTGTATACGCCTCTCCGGAATACAATTAAATGATTAAATTTTTAAGTTAAATTATTTTCGACGATAACGAACGCTGTGTAGTGCTCAAGAAGAAATCGATCAATATCGTGAATAGACTTCACATTCGTTTAAGCGTTGAGAGAAAAGAAAAAGAAGCTCAAAACAATTGAATAAATAATGAGACAGATGTGTAAATTAAACAACCAAGTCGATCAAACTTGTGTCTTATCACAAAACTAAAAAACGAAGGAGAGACA
>JANTFA010058782.1:0-14934 GCA_026413405.1 Phytosciara flavipes | reverse complement strand
GTCACCACTAGAAAATTTGGGTGCCACTGCCTTCTTGATCATCTCAGAGGTGTCTTAACCTGTTGTAAACAACCTTGGTAACATCTGCGCTTATAAAATTTTGTGTGACGATTCAACTGAACAAAAAAAATTATTTTCTTCAAGTTGACTTTGCATACAATCTGCAATGAGTGCGTTCTCAATTTTGTGTGCCACCTGCCTTCGTGGGTGTCTTAACCTGTTGTAAACAACCTTTGATTTTGAAAGGGATTCCCAATTTCTGCATCGAACGAACTCATTTTTGTAAGAAATTTCATAACGATTTGAAGGATGAATTCGCTCGACGCTACAAGAGATTTAAGTTCACTGGGTAAAACGCAAAATCCGCATTTGCTCCGGCTTGTACGACTTGGCCATACCATACCTTGTCTCCACTTTCATTGGTGCTACTCGTCTTCGTGGGTGTCTTAACCTGTTGCTTCAAAACCTTTAACAGTTCTGTCACGCCGTGAGTGAGTGGCATATGATCAGTACACTGGTATAACAGGGCCACCAAGCAAACAGCTGAAATAAGTCAAATCATAAATTGGGTTGACCTCAACTGTATGTGAAATGGATATATTGCTCCCGCCATTCGTTGAATTATTTTTACTTTTGTGGCTTCAACTGTCACCCAGGTCATCATCACCAGCGCGTCACAACACCTGCGTCACCTGTAAAGCTGACAGCACATCTGGTAATACCAGTAAAAGAAACCACATTCTGACAGTAAGCAGAAGAAAAAGAAAGATTTTTTTAATACAAAAATATACATCACACACAACACGCAAATTTCTTGCATTTTTTTGTTCGTTTAAAATTAATCCATTTAATTGCATTAGTCTAGAAATTATAATTCCAATTTCCACACACATACACAGACCGTGAAAATGGCTCGGGAAAGTAATTACAGTGCTGCTGGAGATAGCAGTCGAAATAGTAAAAATAAACGCTTTTCGATTCACGGTAAGTGATGACTTCTGATTTGCATCAAAACTAAAAATACATTCCAACCGTAATCGTGTTTCGAGGAAATTCTTAATTGCCGATGATCGGTCCATCACACTGATCAGCGCATTCGTGGAATTGATTTTAATTCGCAAATTGTCCATTTTCCATAGATGCATTCGAAGAGGACGAAGAAGATGAGTCTCTGGGTATCAAAGTGTATGGTTCCACAGTTGTAACAAACACAACACCCGTCCAATCAAAAAATAGAGTCACAACACCGCAAGATGTAACGATACGTGTGAATGATGCAAGGTAAATCATAAAAATATTCATTCACATTCGTCGTCAGAGCGTTGCTCATTAAAATTCAACTTTTCTCCTGTCATCCGAATAGAACATACAAACCTGGCGATGACACAACTAGTCGAGATTCTGATTCACTCATTCAAGAATATGGAAACCTTTCAAATGCTGAAACAAGCACATTGTGCTGGAAGCATCCGAAAGTACGGGAAAATTGGCGAACAGTTTTGGTGAGTCGATTTGTCATAATGTGTGTGCGGAAGTGTAGGTGGATGAAACTCATATAACAACGATTTTACGTGTGTTTCCTCCGTAATTGTTTGTTTTACCTTTACGGGCGAAGAAGAGAATGAGTCACCGAGTGTTGGTCACCGCACAGTCTGCCCTTGAGCGATGCATTTTTTCTCAATCAATTAAAATATTACGAAGGTCAAAGGTGTGAATGGCACAGTGAATTTCCGTATTTTTGATTTGTGAATTAAAAATGGCCCTGAACAAAGAGAAAAGTTTGAAGCTCAAAAACGTGCCAGTCTGATACGTGACGCTCTGTCTTTTTCTGTTGTTTTGTTACATGTTTCCATGTCAGCAAATTCTTCGATCATTTTGTGTTATCTCTTAAAGTCAGACGAAAAACACCAAACACAAAAGCCATCAATTTTCATTATTTCAATATTATGGACTGCGGTCTTCTCATGCCTCCATGAAGTACATACTTTTGATGTTGATCAAACCAGAGAGACTGGAATAAGAGGAAAGCGTCGCAAGGTGGCGTTAAGAGGAAACAAAAACAAAAGTTCAAACAAAAAAATTCATTCTCGACCTAGGCTCACTCTATGGGCTCTAACTATTCATGATCCGATTATGACAAACTTTTTTTCCTGAGTTGGAGTAGTCAATATATTTACACCCGTCTGTGAATTATGTGCGAGCAATACTACCGAAAATAAATGTTAGAAACCTTAACCGGACCTCGAAAATAGTTTGTCGAAATCGAATCATGCGTTCCCATAGAGTGAGTCGAACTACTCGGCTGTACAGTGAATGCTTTTCGGAACTCAATTTGCAATGTAGTCTTCGTCAGGGACTTTCGAATATGCTCGTCCTGGTCTTCCTTAAGTTTTCTATTGCTGATTTGGCACCTCTAGGCAACCACAAAATGTTTTCCCTTACTCAGAGATAGGAATTCAGCTTGTTACAAACGTAACAATGAAAGCATTAGACCCTCGTTCTTCGTACTGGTCTAAGAATCGGTCTTTTTTTATTGGCATTTCCTTGAACGATTGTGTGCTTAGGACAAAGTCTTACATTGAAAATAACTTGTCCAAGCTCCGAATCTCCATTTAAGTATGGATACAGAAAATGAAGATGAAGTACCCTGATCACTCTTTCACGACAAGACAGAGATTTGCAGCTGGAAAACCCCAACAGCAATATAGAGTCTCTGCGACAAGATAAAGCCAACAGATAACTGCAAGATTTTCAAAAATTCTAGAAGTGACTTAGATCAACCAATTTCCACAAGGGTTTTCCCTACTTAATTGTTGCCCCATCACTTATAAATGTCTGAGAATTTTCAAATGAGACGAAAATATTCGCAGTCGATTTAGGAAATATTTTAATTGATTTGATCTATGTCTGCATTGTAAGGTGGCAGCCTGTAAGTATTGGCATAATAATCATATCCCATGGTGTCATTCATTCTGAAACAGCACAAAAAACCGGTAATCGATGGTCAAACTATCAAAAAAGTTCCATTAAAACTCACATTGATAAGTCATTGAACACATATCCCATTGCTATACCATCGAGTGAATGTGGCGGCAATCGTTCTGATGCTGGACAAATTGCAGGGTTGGGAATGGCGGAAAATTGATTGCTAAACGCACTATTATAAAAGTACGGACACAAGCCGTGGCTGCCCAATGGATATGGACCTGCGGCAATTTGTTGCATTCCACAATGACCCAAATGCCAATTTTGATGGCAACTGCGCTTGCTTGTTCCTTTTTCGTAGCTCGTGTGGATGCATTGAACAAACTGCGCTGAGTCCATGGGATTTTGCATTGAGTATGTGTCATCTGAATCGAATCCTGGGCCAGCTGGTTCACAAGCTAGTTTTAATGAATTGGGATTAGTTCGTTATTTTCAGCCTCACTCTGATCACTCACTATCAATTCGTCCAATTAGTTTTTTACCGAAACGACGACCCGCTTCTAGAGCCAACTGGCCACCGAAACTGAATCCAAAAATGAAAATTTTGTCCGGAATAAATCCTTCTTGATCAAGTTGATGCAACTTGTTGACTAGGATGTCATCAATGAAGGAAAAATCGGCTAGCAATCCGAAATAATTGAAATTTGCCGAGTATGCTGAGTAGTTCATGCATATGATACATCCACCTCGGTGTTCGTTTAATGCTGATTCGAATTTAATAAAGTTTTGTTATGTGCACTTTATTAACGGAACAGTTGCGGCACTCACATGCAATCATTTCCTGTATCCAGAGTACTTCACAACTTTCTAACCAGCCATGTACGATTATTGCTACATTTTCACTAGGCTTACATCCTGATCCATTGACCAAATCATCTTCAGATGAATTGGAAACGTACGATATTTCATTCCTATTGATTAAAAAGAAATTCACTCAAACAACTTGCCAAGCTTTTTCAATTTTACTTGGATCGCGTCCTACAATACCTTCTGTTATAAAATTCAAAAAATATGTTGCTCTCAAATGCTAAACTATCACTTGCTGATATCAACTGAACTGACAACAGCATCACTAGAGCGAAACCCAAACATTCTTTCGACATTTCACTTTTATCGTTCTTACTATCTATCTACGACATAAAACTGCAGCCGATTGAACGGTTAAACACCAATTAAAATCAACACCACAAAAAACGCTTTGAATGGCATCTGTAATCTTATTGTTTGAGAAAATGGTTATCACCGGTAGTTAGTGTTTTTCAGTCATAGCTTGTTGGTGTACTAAGCACGAAAATTTGGAGTCACAGTGAACTCTGCGTTAGATGACTTGTTTTCTTTCGATGTGATACATCACTTAGTATGATCAGATTCAGATTTTTAAATCTAGCGATTTTTACTGCTACAGCCAGGTAGCAGTAGAAGTTTCCAACTTGACACTAGCCTGCTTCTTTGACTTATTGGTGGAAAAGAGTCCACCAGAAAGCGGCAGCATGGTATGGAAGATGGGAATAAGTGTTATAGAAAATGCTGAGTACTTCACCCAAATATGATTGTCGAGACCAAACTGCGTTTCTCCGTGAACAAATTTATAACTAGAGAGAGCAGCCGGACGAGAAACTGCCCCAACTTTTGCTTAGTCGGTTTTATGATACAGCGCTAGCTGCCTCTAGGTTTTCCATAAAACAATCTTGCCCTCGTTCTTCAAGATATTCCGATACTGAATTTCCTTCCTACCAGTTTTACAGAATGGAAATCGATTCCAACGGGAGACAGTCACTTTAATTATCACCCGTTCATTCGAATCCTCGCTGCGATTCATGGAAAATGATTAACCGATCAGAAACGGCAGACGTGAGACATCGCAATAATTTTGTTAAATCTGATACTTCGTTTGTTTGAAGTGTTCTGTTTCATGTTTCATACGAGATCTACTACTTCGTTGTAACATAAATTTTCCTATATAAGGAATGCTACGTGAAGTTATTCGTTTATTTTGGTCGTCGTTGTCGATAACAGATGACTACAACGCTTCTGAAAAACTTCATTGATTGAGATTAACCGATCTCATAAAACGCAAAGCATTCGACCAATGATTTCAAGTGAAGATTATTTGACACCTTTTCAAATAATTCCATTCCGTAATTCGGAAACCCCTGTAAGTATAAACCCATTCAACCGAATGCTCACGGCATGCGGCGAGTTCCATTCTCACAATGACATTTCTTGTGAGAAAAGTGCCGCACTTTCTCTCCCTTGGATTGAAAATAGATCTTTTGTCATTCAAACGCTCCTGTTAATGTTTTTCAAAGTGGTATGACGAATCACTGTTTTCGTGTCGGTGAGAAAATCGGTTAATGACACCATGCCCGCATGGAAAACGTTGTGTTCACATCTGGGAGAACTCGAGCAAAACACCCGTGGGAAATATGTTGTTAGAATTTCCTATAACACTACTCCGTCGTCATAAAGAATTCAAATTTTGCTTATCTCCAGCTGGTGTAATGTTTAACATTGGAGAGTTTGCGCAAATGACATATAATTATATGTCGACTTATAACTTGGAAATTATAAGTCACCTCTCCATATGAGAAGTACTGGTGGGTTACTTATAATTTTCATTTTATAAGTCGACATATAATTATATGTCATTTGCGCAAACTCTCCATTTACACGATCGAATGTTGTTGCCTATCTAAAACCTCAAAGTGACACGAAATTTCCATGATAAATAAAAAAATGTACCTGCTGAATTTACACAACAACAACGTCAACGCCAAATCAATAACAATGAACCTTATCACAACCAATTAACTAAAACAAAACATTTTTTCCATCCAAATTTCCATAAACATTAGGCCGCCGTCACATTATTACTGGTTGGTACAGGTTTGGTGATCATGGGTGCCTATTGCATAGCCGATCCACAAAACGGTAGTCAAGGGGCTGTGTTCCTAGTAGCTGGATTCATCTGTTTCATACCCGGTGCCTATCATGTCGTCTATATTTGGTTGGCGGCACGCGGTCATCGTGGATTCGACTTCTATCATTTACCTTTATTCACATAGAACCACCTTGGAGGTGTGTGCACACACACACAGCACACGTATTATCATGTAATGTTTCCTTTCAATATTATGTTGTGAAGGGTGCGACGACGGACGTTTTAGTTTTATCTAGATTTTAATTGTTTTTTTTTGTTTCGACTGATTTGACTATATTACACTAAAAAAAATGCTCATAATTTACTGTGCTCTGGGGTGGGAGGGGGAGTAGGGGTGGGAGGAAGCGCATTTTGCTAAGAATCAGACTAGATAATGTCCATATGGGAATCTATTGACGCGTAGAACATAACCTTGTGTGTCGGATTAAAAAATACAAAATTTTGGTCGAGTGCATTTGGATATTTACATTTTCCATTGTTTGGAATTTTATAATTTTTTTGTAATTAATGCGACACAATCAGAAATTTTTACCTTCGAATGGCCATATGTGTTTGTCAGCGGAATTTTTTCGAATTTTATTTTATTTGTTCCACTACTGCTGTACTGATGCTCTCTATCACTTCATTATAATGTGTATTTAACGCAGTGTGAGTTGTATGTCACGCGTTTCATGGCTCGTCTACTTGATAAAAATTGCAATCACCAATCATGTAAATAATGCAAGAAAAAAATGTCTATGTTTTACTATCACACAAACTCTCCTTCACCCAATCACACAAACTATATTGACCCTTAAAATTAAAATAAACTTTTGAATATTGATCTTGATATACACAACAAACATATACTTAGCATAGATAGGTATATTTTTACTAAAGACAAGACAAAAAAAAACTTTGATATTTTTAACGTAGCGCAGCTTAAAAAAACTTTTTCGTATTTTTGAAAAACAATTTTTCTTTTCATTCTTCAACGAACTTTTTCCAAAGATTTTCATCACGAAAGCAAACACTTTCTTCATTTCTTCTTTTGATCACTGTCATCTATAAGTTAAGTTACTTAACACAATAATTAGTTGACTCAAAAACATGAGGCTCACATCACAAAGTCGGAATGTTGCCTCAAGTTTTTTGAGTATAAAAAACCTCACTTAACCAATGAAACGAATGATCGAATAAGCAGGGCTGGCTACTTTATTTAAGACTCATAAATTTCCTAAAATGAAGCTGTTGATGCTACCTAGTTTCGACCACAGTCACCTATACAAATTTTGTCTTCCTTGTCTCCTCGCTAGGAGTTCCTGCCATAGATTGATCCTTTGGATCGTAAGATCCGGACTGGTGTCTCATATCAGTAATTGTCATCTTGTTACACCAGCTTGCTTCCTTGAGGTTCTGATGAGCACTCCACTGTAAGGACCAGAACCAGAAATCCTAGTTCCACTTTCAACGCCTTATAATCCAATGGAAAGCAAAGCCTTTCAAGAATGATTGGGAAAAGTTGCGAGTAGCACGGCAAGCCAGAAACGGCCTAGCCATCTGCCCAAGGTTCTCCAATTACTTCCTCTCTCTTAGTAGAAGGAACATTAAAAGGCTTACAGACATTTTAACGGGCCATTGCTCGCTAAACTATCACCTTAATTTGTTGGGCTTCAAGGACATACCGAACTGCGATAAGTGCGGAGATAGTGAAACCGCAGAACACTTCCTCTGCGACTGTCCAGCCTTTGTAATGAAACGTACAAATTTCTTGGGCAACTTTACAGTCCAATACAGCTCCATACGTAACGTTAACCAAAGTACGTCCTCGGACATATGAATAGCACGAAAAGATATTAGTACAATGTGGGATGCACAATAGGCCCATCAGAGGCCAAGGTGCTGAGACTTCCGAGTCTCGCCCACTTTATCCTAATCCTAATCCTACTGATGAAAGTGTCTACGAAAAAACGACAGCCTGGTGTCACGATAGGAGAACTAGAAAAAAATTCCTCAACTGCGCTTGTCAACTGGTTTATTCTACTGAAAAAGAAGTGGAATAATGGATGTCTTTATCAGATTCGATCCGATTCAATTAAACTTCTCTGTGAGTTAATTTTCCCGGTCAGTTAAATGCCCCGGTCAGTTAAATTTACCGATGAAATTTCTTTCCCCGGTACAAGGTTACAGCTCCTTACACACTCTGATGATATTACATCGACATGTATGACGCCTTAATCTGTTCATCTCGGACAGACAGCCTGAGTGTGCATCACCTCAATCTACAGATTCTCATTTAAACTTCATTATTTGATTGAATTTGGAGTATATTATTCCTGACCTCTTATTGGTTACTGTCACAAAAAACCTTAATTCGCCGCTGAAAATAGTTGATCTCTTTAAGTGTCTATTTTAAGATAAAAGAAAGTTCCCACCCATTTCCGCTAGTGAGTAACTGATTGTCTGGAAATTTGCTATGCCAAAAATACATGGCTCTGAACTCTTTATATGAAGCTTCTATTTATCTATATCTCCCATCCTCGAAGTTGAAGCATTTCAAGAAACTCTTCAATAATTGTGCAGCTTATTCAAATCCTTCTAAAGTCTCATAAATTACTAAACTCGATGACGATATAGATCGTGGCAGCCCTAGTTATCTTGTTGTGTGTTTACAGATCTCGGCTTCACCACGACTTGGTAAATTTCACACAAAATGTACCGAATATTTCTATCATTTCGAATGATTCATTTGTCTCATTGGTGAGTTAATGTACTAAATTGATGAAGCTCGTAACAGGTCAGGTCAACGGAACCTGTTCAAATAAATTTTTAAGTAACCTGAATCTATGGACCTATGGAATCTATGGTATAGAGATTTGGGCTATCATGAAACTTGGATCTGAAGAAATCGGTTTCGCGTCAGGTCAACTATTTGTTTGTATACAGAACTGATCTTGGTCAACCTGTTCCGAGCTTTAGATTATTATTTAAAATTGTATTTGTGTAAACGGTTTTATTTTTGCTTTGTATACGTGGTCAACGTACGGTTGAATTTAAATTGAAAAACCGTCTCTAGGAATTTAAAAATTTAAATTTATGGAAAATTTTTTATTTATTTTAATTAAAGATCTATACTGAAAACACTCTAAACGAAGCCATTTTATTTACAATCCCGTTCGTAATATTAATCGCATAGCTGAAGAATTCTTCTATAGCACTGCTTCTTAGCATGAACATAATGACATTGTGCCCTGCACGCTCTGATGCATTGTGTCTTGTTGACCTCGATTTGAACGTTATACGGGAACCAATTGTTGCTGAATTTATTGCACCGATGAGCAGAGTGGATACAAAGTAAAGTTAGTCTGGAAAGAGGCTCCTTCTGTGTTATCTCGACATTGGCAGTGACACGTCGGATGGTGTTTCTTCTTCTATTGTCTCTAATCCAACTCTTTCCAAAAAGAATTGCGACTTCTGGTTTTTCATGTTGCCCTCTGTGACCAATTCCATTGGTCAATCGTCGTGTTATTGCCGTGTTATCGATTACATTCATACGAATGCTCTGAAAAGTGATGAAAAAGTGAAGAACCAATTAAGCGCCAGAAGGAGATATTGACATTTCTTTGCCACGGAAAGTACAACGCATCCCTTGCTAGAGACATTACCACTTGAATACAATGAAATTGGCATAGACGACCTCGACCTCTCAATGAATTTTTTACAAATACATGTCTCCTCATCAGAAACTTAAACATGTTTCATTGTTTCTTCCGCTTTCCGACAACACCATGGAGCAATATGAAGATGTTATTTCGATAGATGTACAAAGGTTTATTCTCAAGCTAATCTTCAAAAAACGGCAGCCGTATCGCTTGATCATCACATTAAATCTGTTACTCCTTTTGCTTACATCATCGCCTTGAGTTCATGCACATCTTGTACTTCATCAGTTCAACAATATTTTTTGCTATATTAGACAACACTGAACTGAACCTTTCATTTTATTTTTGTCTTGGCTGTTGATAGCAGATGACGAACTTTTTCATTATCGCCGTGCTGCTAGCTTGAATTGTATATTGTCGTCATTCGATCTCCTCAGTATTAAGCTCTTTTTTAAAATTCGTTTGCTTTCTGGTATAAGTTGGCCAATGCACTAATGATAGCCAATGAAAGTGCATTGAGTTAGCCCATGTAAACAGCTTACAGCAAAGAACATTTTATAAACGGAGTTCCATTCGAAACGTTTTTCTGTTCACTTTATTCCACACAATCTCGCCCATACTTTTACACATGATCGGAGTAACAGTAAAGTGGGCAGTAAAAGAATACATTTTGAATAAAACTCCGTTTTCAAATGTTCTTCGCTGCAATCGCAAATTTTCTCTTGTAGTTGTGGTCGTACTTATTCTATAACAGATAACTAAGCCGTGGCTGAAGTGGTATGAGTTACCTCTACTGAATTTTAATTAAAATTGTAATCACGAAATGTCTGTGTAGATAAGCATTTTCTTGGCTCTATATATAGATAAGCCGCGTACTGTTCTTTCGTCTGATGCTTGTTCAGATGTTTTTTTTAGTTTACTGTACGAAATGAAGCACGTTACACTTATTCCAATTTTGGTCGTCTGTTTTTTCTTCTCCACATACGCGGATGAAGGTATTATTATGGCTCGGTTTTGTATTGAACACTCTTCACATAAATTCTAATTCACAAATTTTAGTTCAACAACTTCAGGACTTAGAAGAAGTTACAGAGAAAATATATTTCGATGTTACCATTGGTGGTGTATCGAAGAGTGAGCGCATCGTTTTCGGTCTTTTCGGGAATACAGTACCTCTTACAGTGAAAAATTTCGCTACAATTTGTACGGAAGGTGTGAACAACAATCAGTATAATTTCAATGGCACCATATTCCATCGTGTCATTAGACAATTTATGATCCAAGGTAAAATTTGCCCAAGCTGTTCGGATATTTTGGTGAAATATCTAACACTGGTAAAAGTTCCACTTAATTGATCAGCATGGCTGTAACTAATCCGCAACTATGTTAATTAGGTGGTGACATAGTGAATCGTGACGGTACTGGTTCTATAAGCATCTTTGGTCCTAGCTTTGCAGACGAGAATTTTCTTGTAGCTCATTCAGGTCCCGGATACCTTAGTATGGCTAACGCTGGACCAGGTGTGTGAATGACAAAATTAAATTAGTTTACAGTAAGGTATACAAAGTTTCTTGTCATAGATACGAACGGCAGCCAGTTCTTTATAACCACTGTAATCACACCATGGTTGGATGGAAGACATGTTGTTTTCGGAAAGGTATATTGTAGCACTATAGAAGTGTGTCGTGTCACTCATATCTGAGTTGAATTACTTCCAGGTGCTTGAGGGATTCGAATTTGTAACGGCAATCGAACGCAATCCAACTAATGCCGCAGATAGACCTGTATTCCCGTCGATTATACGGCAATGTGGCTCACTTCCGATGTGATTTTATACAATCAGACGTTTAAAATAGATATCTCTGAATTGAATTTCGTTATTGTTTTTACTAAAAGGACTTTCTCCGATCGAAATCTGCGGCTGCACCTGGTCTCAATTCTACGAAGTGTTTTTCGATGTCGGGGCAAAAAGGGAAAGGTCACATTATTCTATCTTTGGTTCATAAACTTAGCTCATGTGCCACAATTTTCATAATTAGAACTATACGAAGTACGAGGGTCTCATGCCTTTACTGTAAAGTGTGTATGACGTCGATTTCGAACCCCGGAGCAAACCTTCTGGGGTCACACCTAGATGCCGAATCAGCATTTAAAAAAATTTCCGTCGGTCTGTCGATCTGTCTGTCCGTCATCACGATAACTTAAGTAAAACGAGAGCAATCTTGATGGGACTTTTTTTCCTAGATTTGTTATCGAAAAAGCCAAGCTATGTTCGAAGATGAGCGAAATCGGTCGAGCCGATCCAAAGTCATGGTCGAAGTCTGATCGAGGTTTATCGCATATATTACCGGCGGTTTGCTCCCAGAAACTTCATAGACGGTGAAAGGTATTGATTACACCAATAAAGGAAAAAAAGTTTGTCAAAATCGGATCTTGGGCTCGGAAGTTAGAGCCTGTAGAGTGGGCATAATTTGAGCTAGTCGGCCGCACAGTGAAGGTAGAGTTTTTTGTCGAGTAAATTTCATGATCTTTTTTTTGTTTGAAAGATAAAGAAGGGTTCACCCATAAAACCCGCCCTCTTTTAAGGGGAGAGTGGGTCCGATGAAAGTGTGACTTACGTGTTATAAGGTATAGGAAAAGTGCGAACACGGGAAGAGGGGGTGTCTGAAAATCTGAAAATTGAGTGATGCAAATATCTTTTTACTATGTTTGACTTATTGCTCACGTCAAACTGTAAACTCCTGACTAGCTCACCTTCATATAACTTTGGTGAACAACATTCGAAAACGAAAATTCAAATTCTTTTCCCGCCCCAAACAATGATGTGGCAACCCTCTACTATGTCATTCATATACTGACATCAATTCATTTCCAACTTCGTTCTGGTGATGTGAAATTTTAGCGAAAAACTAAAAAAGAACCGAAGAAAATTGGATTTTTACCATTGATCGGTGCCATTAAATAGTGCTGTAAATCGACAAAATCGTTTGATATCGCTGATTGAATCAATTGCGGTATTACAAATACGATAAATAGATTCGTAAACAGTGGTGTTAGACGGCAACTTGAATCCTTCGCATTAAATTTTCATAATGGCGAACCAAACCACCGGTGTTGGTGAGTTTTTTTTTTGTTCATATTGTAAATCCAATTTTTTTTTCAATTGGAGTAAATCGCCAGAAGTGATAAACTTTCTATTTAGAATGGATTTTAATTATGCGTACGGTGACAATATTCCGAGTCGAAACAAATTTCGATGTTTGTGAGTCATCGATCAAAATTATTTTTTGCAGTGCACGCACTCTCATAGCCATGTAACAAATTTTTATAATTAAATAACGTCAAGGAATAAGCCAATTTTAAATTAAATCAATTCATGAGCGACGCATGAATGGACAGGTCGGTCTTTGGACTAACCATCAGAAACTAAATGAAGGGATAGTCGAAGTAAAAGTCTCTAATTTCAACTAGTCTGCATGTCCCCACATGGATTTTATTATGCATTTTCATTCTGACAATAATGAATCGCACATTTATCGGACTTTCTGTCATAATTATTCCACAAATAATTCAATTTCGGACTGTGGGTAGACTCTGGAATTATCCACCAACCACCGAGACATGACTTTGTCTGCGGTTTTTTTTTCTGATTAATTTTCATTGATATAATGGAACAACAAAGGGTGGTCGACTGTCACTATGCTGATTGTGTTACTGTATTTTATTGGGGTGTAGTCATGCTCACTCTTAGATCATCAGAGTTCTCTGACAGTCAATAATGACAAAAATAAGCGATTAGCTGCAGATAGCATTCTCTTGTAATTGTATAGCAAGATGCATTTCTGAACATTAATGAAGGATAGCATTGCACATCCAACACTAGGCGATTCATTAAACAATAGAAGTAACAGATTTGATCTAATTTGATGTCCGTGAAAACTATTCGTTCATCGCCTCGAAGGTGAAAAATGTTTCCGGAGCAAGTTCATTTGAAGTAGTGTAGAAAAATTATTTTAAAAACTCTGGGATCCGGGAGTTCCATTTTGTAAACATGTTCGTTTAGTTCTTAAATTTCGGATGCGATGCACCTAGCCAGTGCTGACTTTTGCAAATAGACAAGAAGGGCAATTGCCCTTGGTGCTGGAAGTTACAAAAAACGTTTTTCTGAGTCAATTCAAACCATTACTCTTAGCACAATGCCTTCAAATTTTACGCTCATCATTTGTCTTTAGTACCTTTTAACGGCACCAGGCCTGTAAATCAACATATTTACTGGGCCTAGTTCATGAACGAAGTCGCACATAGAGCACCATTTTGCAAGTTGATTTACGTAAAGTTGACAATTGTGACTAGGAATGCATTGAAGGGTTCATTAAACCTTAGTTTTCAGCTTCTTGAAAGGAAATAATTCAAAATAACCGTGCAAAAGTGCGGGCAAACATTTTTTCGAGCGGGCATGAACTTCATCGGGCGGCTTTCAGAAATTTTTCGAGCAGTAGGCCGGGCATTTCATTTTGAACATGACAGTTAACATGTTGTCAAGTTTAACTTTGTAACGCCTTTCCTCACGAAGTTTTTCGCCCGTGAAGAAGGTGAGAGATGTCATGAAGGATGTTTGTGGTGCTTCACCTAAGCTATGTGTGTCGAGTTTATAATTTTAGTTGCTCAGTTTCCACGACAAATTTTTCGTTCCTGAACAACACAGACAATAACATGAGTCTGATGTGTACACATTCTAAGTGATTGTAATCTTCACACCCGCCTTAAGTATGGCGCCTTTGGCTATTACGAACTCCATGATGAGGATCTACTATCTTTTGATGGAAGTTGTCTTAACGATTTCTTGTCAAGAATTGGGAGACTTCGGGGATAGAATCAGCATCTCTCATCTGTGTATGTTCGCTCCCTTCAATTGTTGGAAGCCACTCAACACTCTAGTTTGTCTAATATAATTTCTAGTTCCTCTCCGGGTCTAGCTTTGATAAGTTTTACAATTAATTTCCACAAAATATTCATCTCACATAGACTGAGCAACATTGTAATTAATTGAGCTCGTGCCGTGTTCCAACATTAATGCGACGACATTTCGTACGAGTTTTTTTTCTTCTCCCTAATCGTCAGATAAGCGTTATCTTGCGCATATTATGTGGCTTGCATATTGTTTCGTTTATCGATTGATTGAATCATCCGATCCGTTTTTGCCTCTCACCAAAACTGGCAACATCAACGAAACAATCAAAATATTTCACTGGATTCAATTTTTGTTCTCAAAATTTCATTGCATTGAAACTGATTCGCATCGATTTGTTTTGCTTATTCCATTGCAGTGGTGCCACGAAATTTTCGCCTTCTTGAGGAGTTGGAACA
>JANTFA010058671.1:0-14939 GCA_026413405.1 Phytosciara flavipes | reverse complement strand
AGAACTTTCAGAAAGTTAAAGAAGGAATCATTTTTTTAAAGTTTGAATAAAACGGCTGAATGCAACAAGTTAAAAGTTACAGCGTTTGCGTGGACAATTTTTAGACTTTTTTTTCCAAACACATCAAAAATTCTCGACGTAAACGCTGCAAGTTTTGGCCTTTGCATACAGCCGTTTCATTTAAATTTAAAAAAAATTGATTCCTTGGTTCACTATCTGCAAGTATTTATGAAGAAAGTATTGGTCTAAAGTGTGATAAAGTCAGTTGAACGACTACAACTACATTGAAGGTAATTTTGATTGATTTCGAGATTTTCGGTTCGGTTTGAGTGGTTTGGTTCGGTCAAAACCGAACCGAAAATTTCGGTTTTTCGGATAACCGGCTCATCTCTAGTTAGAGCCCATAGAGTGAGCGTAAGTCGAGCTACTCGGCCGTACAGTGAAGTTAGATTTTTTTTCGTGTCAATATCTCGACGCAGCCGACTTTAGTCACCGTTGACATATTTTCGAATTTCAGTTTAGCCGCCGCCGTAGTTTTTTGACCGGCGCTCGGATCTATTCCATACCCGTACATTGATATAATCCGCACAATATAAGTCACCAAAATCGAACGGATTATCGTGACTTGTGTGTGTTCATTCATTGCTCTCGTAGATTCGTCGAGCCGAGATCAAAATATCTATTACAGACCTCGTATATGGTTATGTAAAATTTGTAACCGAAATTATTTGTGCGATAAAAGCCAGGCACGTTTTGCTAAAGGATAATGTGCTACACATTCGACAGAATATTACTTTCAAATGAATTTGTGTGTGCACAGAATGCACTCGAAATTAATTGAACTGAACACATTATTGTTATTAAACATACAACAGATTATATCGCTAAATGTTTGGTGCCCTTTTCTCACTGGTATTTTCCACTGTTTTTCATAATTTTATTGTCGATAAAATATTCGAGACATGCTTGGACATGGCACCATGACAGAAGTATGAACTGTTAAATGGCAACACATTATCGAACAGTCGACAAACCCAACATATTTTTAAGATTGAATTTAAGATAAAATATGGATTAATGAACCGCCGTGCTCACTTTTACCACTTACATTGGACAAGGCTTAGCGGTTGTTTACATAAATTAATGTCCGACAGAAAAAAGTTTTGAATAGGCTGCCATTCACTCATAAAACTTATTGGTTCAGTGCTTACTTCAACCTCGACAGCGTTGAGTTTGAAGTTTGAAGCAAACAAATTGATAAATTTTGGACGTGATTCCCTTGATTTATGCATGAGCTCCACTCCAAAATAGAGCACTTGGATATTTCATAATTCCTTAGCCTTATTGTTACGCTATCTAAGATGGAAAGACTCTAGTAAACATAAGAGGCACATGTAGCTGGCTGTCCATAAAAGACACACATCTTAAAACTACTTTGCTACACTGCATCTTTCGATCATTCCATTTAAACTCGCCCCTAGTTGGAAGGTTGCAACTTGAAATTCCCGGTACAAAGTCTAATTTGAAGATTAAATTCTGAAAAGAATCCACAGAAATCAGTTCTGCTGACATCGATTCTACCGCTTCACCATTTCCATTGTCTTTAAAACAGAAAGAAAAGTTTACGAAAATCAAATGAAATTTACTCGATTAATACGCAGAAAAAACTAAAGATCCAACTCTTTAGGAGCCTCAGCCTATGACTCGATTCCAATGAACTTTTTTTCCTGGATTTGAGTTGTCAATTCGGGTAAAAATCGGGTCAATTCAAGTCGATTTATACACAGAATACACTAAGTGCCTAACACTCCGAGGGTCCTAGCCCCTAAGCCACTGGCCCGCTTTCAATTGCGTTTTCCCCGTTTTATGAGGACCCCAGCTTACGCATTGGTCGTTCAAAACACCCATCTTCGAGCTTGACCTCACAAGAAGTTTTTTATTGAAAAAGGATTCGATTTGCTCAAGTTATCTTGATGGCAGAAGGTTTGCTCACTTGTTGTTTTGCCTGGAACTGATCAAATCCTTTTTGTTGTTGTTTTGATTACGTTTATTGTCCACCTTGCAAGGTGAACAATTTGGATTACACTGATCAGCAATACAAAAGTTTAACCAAAGGTTTGCTCTTATTCAGGAATTCGAATTCGACGTGTTACAAACTTGAAAGCATAAGACTCTCGTACATGAAAATTTCACGTGTCGGACAAGACCAACCCTTCACGCAGGGAAGGACTCAAAGGGCTGTTACGAAAGCGTACGCTTCAACATTTTTAAAATTTTCTCCACACACTTTGGTGTGCAAGGGTTTCGAAAATCGTAATTTTGAGCGTGCGCAATTTGTGAATGGCCTTTGAACAGCTAAATGTAAAATGGGGACATGAACAATTAGCGAATTATAAGAAAAATGACATTTCAATGAATTTACGTTAGTTCAAATAGTCAGCATATCGAAATGGAAGCTTTTGACACTTTTAAAGAAGAAAAGGTCTATTGGAAGTTGAACTAAATCAATGAAATTTCATTTTTCTTATAATTCGCTAATTGCTCATGTACCATTTTTACATTTAGCTTTTCGTCTTTCTTCAAGAATCATCTGTCAAAATCAGTTTGATTTACAGTATACGGAGTCTAATTGCCAAACACATTGACAAAGTGGTTCATTAGATCCACGACGCTGATACGCTATGGTTTAATGGATAAAAAGGCAGTTACTTGTTGCTGATGTCGACCTACCGACCCATACAATGTGCATAATGCACAATTTCCATAAATTATTCACTCGACTTTTTCCTCATACTGCAAAATCTAATATAGCACACATAGAGTCGTTTTGAAACCGATTTTCGATTTGAACACGTGCCTGCAAGTTGATTCGCATGTTTACTTACACAGAAATGTGCAAAGGCTTGTTCGTTTATCTAACTTCATGCCATTAGAAAGAAAAACTAATCAAATGAGAGTACATTTTCGTGTGCACACATTTTTGCTAAGAAAACATAATGCCAACAAGAGATGTGTCTTCGAGAAACTATTTGTATTCTACAAATAATGTATTCAACCGAACCAACAACAAAATGCAGACAAGACATAGAGTTACTCTTTAAATTGAATTGAGTTTAAAATTATTTTTTTCTCCAATATTTAATTCGACTTAGTTCCTATGGCTGCGCTATTATGCATCAGTCACGCAATCGGAATGATTGAAATTTTATGTTTGTTATTTACGGCAGTCTATATGTAAATTGATGCACTTAAAATGGAATTTGATGGAATGTTGACAACTCGTGTTGCAATACCTCTTTTACACATTATCTGATTAAATTTGATATTCGCATTTCCGTGGCTTTTTTCCCGTGTCAATAATAAAATATTGTTCAAAAAGTGTGTTAAAATTAAAAATTAATTGAACGAACAGTATACGATTCTGATGCTGAAGTAATGATGGTTTTAAACAATTTTTGACATTGTGCAATTAAATATTGTTTAGTCAAATGTGAAATTATTTTTGATTTAACAATTGGCGGGGGTCAATGAATTTATCGAGCTACATGCAGAGGGATTAAAGTAAAGAAATTTTTTTAACCAGAGATATAGTGAAATGGAAGAGGTGCTAATGATTGGGTCATTAAGATCGAGATCAAATTTCACTTCGATAATTTATGGAACCATTTTAGAGACAACTAACTATTCGTTTGTTGTTATGATTCTACTTCTTTTTCATTGGCCTACAATTGTCCGTTGTTGGATGGATCTATCCCCTAATCTCTTCCATTCTTCACGATCTACTGCTGCATGTCAATTCTTGCTATTTTCTTGATGATGTTATGACATGGTGGTCTTTCGTCGGCATGTCTCCACTCCATAACCTGGAATTGTGTTTTGCCTAGTTCCATTTCAATGATTCTACTCGCTTCATCTTCATGACATCAACGACTTTTGTTTGTTGTCTAATCCATTGTCTCTAAGCAAAATTACCGGCATATTTCGTTCCATGGCTGGTGTCAAGTGTCAAATACCTTACGCTCCAGACTATTGGTCATTCTGCTCTTGAATATTATTCTGAATGTTCCGAACGATGTCCATCTTTGGCATATTCTTCAGATGTCTGGTTGTCGAAACCCAGTTCTAACTTCTGACCAAGATGTATGTAGATGTCGGACTCTTCCAATGACGTCATTACCATTCATAAATCCCGTCCACTATTCAGTGTTGCCATACTTGTATTGAGTCGCTGATAATTCGGTAAATATGAAGTGTGAAATGAATGACCGATCCGCTCAAATACACCCTCTAAGAGGGTAGAGCGCAAAGTTAGCTTCACAGAACGCATATTTTACGAGTTCTAACTTCGTCTGTCAACACGGAACTGTTGACGGGATTTATAAATGGTTCCCCACAGCTAGGTTGATATTATTAGGTTGATATCACCCTGTCTCACTCCTCTTTCAATCTACTCCGTGTTTCCATGCAGTTAAACCCTCGACGCTGTGTTTTTGTAAGCACGAAGAAGTTCTATTTTACACTGCGTCCATCTCGTGACAGAGTGCCGTGTTTCCATTCAGAGGTTTGGAATTTTGACTGTAACTTTCTTTCTAATGTAGGAAACTGAACAGAACTTTCAGAGCTCGTTAATAAACGACCATTCTCAATGCAGACAAAATCTGGTGTATGCAGGTCAAGCTTAAGCAAAGCTACAAGTGTTTATGAGATGCGTCACGTATCACGAGATGGACGGTTGAATGGATGCTAGATCAATCGTATACTGAGTGTCTCCAGCCATGTCCTTAGTTTTAATTTATTCGTAGGATGGCTACGTTATCCTCAATTTTATGGGAAGAGTATAACCTGGAGTGAATCTCATGACCATTCGTTGAAGCTTTAAGCAAATCTGAACATTTTAAATACATTTTTGCGAGCTCAATTGATTCGTTTTATATTCTGACAGAGTCGCGGAACAAATTATTCATTCCAAAATTTAGCATAATTGTCTACCGTCATCATCATCATGTTCGGATGTCTAGTTATAAATGATTTCTCATCTAATACGTACTCGTTAAACTGTCCACATGGCTGAACATTAGTATAAAAATATGGTTAAACACCAATCATCAGATAAGAAAAACATCTTCGACAGATACAGACTACACAGACTACCATATTTGTCTGTCAGTTAACAATGTACAGTGACTTCCACATTAACCATAAATTAATTATGATGAGCTTGAGATTATACTTGTCGATACTGACTGCGGAGAGAAAGTGTACGTACGCTCAACAATGCATAAAAAAACACGATTTTGGATTCTAACATTCAAGTGGACTGCTTTAGATGAGACCTGCAAAGTTATACAAACAAGGCACTTCTCTTTATGGCGGTTGTTGTCTTTATTTCCTTTTATGAACTAACGTAATGATGTGCCGGAGAAAATATAGTCTCGATGTGCCTCGATTGTATACCACAACTAACTAGGGCCTTTTTACCACTCCAGCAATATCGATCAAATTTCAATTCATTTTTATCGAGTCTACAATTTTGTGAATTTATTTTTCCTTCACATTTTGGTGTGAGACTTAATTTCAATGAAATCGAAATTTACTGCCTGAAAGATTAAACAAATCCGCGAACGCAAACACTATGGAAATTAGTGTGAGAACCGAAAAAAATCGGCATAGATAACAATGCGAATTTCGCGAGAGGTAAAAACAAAATTGAATGAACAAACGTAAGATTGACCTTAAAATGCAGCAGGTAAATGACATTGTGTGTTACGTACACAAGAGATACTGTATGCGAGCTGCGGTTTTCTAATTGTCAATTATTATCATTTTTATTACATATAATTTCGTCATAGAGGTCGCCCGTAAAGAATGAGAGTTGTTATTGTATGCACGGCATCAAATTAAACCATTAAAATGAGGTTTTTTTCTCGTCTCATAACTTTTTCTGCATTTTATTCAAATTCACCAAATGAAATGTTTAATAAGACACTTGGGTGGTGCGGCTATCGCAGAATAATGACCATACTTTTTCCATCATTGTCGCGGTTCATGGCTGTGTGATGCTAGGGAATTAGCTGCTGCTGCTCATGATGCCGAAACTGTTAATTAAAATATAATGGAAAACTGTGCAATTTTAATTCCACACAAGATTTGTGCATTTAGGGGAAACACATTAATTAGTCAGAAATTTTCTTATTCATTTTTTTTTTGTAGAGTTCACCGAGGGGTGGCTCACTTCTGAGGTTCATGGACTAAATGGACTAAATAAAGTGAGCCACCCCATTGGTCTACAAAGTTTTTAAACTTTAACGTGCTGCTGCTCGGTAAATGCATCTAGATTCAATTTCGCATCGACCCAAATGTTTTAGGACCGTCACGTTTCCATAGACACCCTTTCCACCGATGATGCGTGACGTCATTTGTGTATGATTACCTAGGCTCGCCTTATCTTCCAATAGGCCTGTTGTGTCCCTCCACCAATTTGTATTCGTTCGTATTATTCATACACCGAAGGAACCAAGGACATTTTTAGGATGCACGCTTCCAATGGAATTGTACATGAAGTTGTAGTTACCTAAGAATATTTCGCGTCTCTTAATGAACGCCGGTGACACTGGCAGAGGTAATTTTCTGCTGCTTCTTCGTCTCGACATAGCAGTCTGGCGAGCCTATTGATCTCAGGTTATGTTTCAGAGATCAGTTATCCGGAATATGGTCAGTTAGTTTCCCAATATTAAAGAAGTTACTTGGAGTACTTCGGGTTCATGGTGAAACAGTTCCGGTTCATGGTGAAACATTTTTTCGAATGTCTGAGCTCTCCATTCATCTTTGAAAGCCTTCGCTACCCATACATTTAGGAGGAAGTGGGAAAGCGAAAATGGGATACCTGGTTCTGGATTGTTCACATGTTCAGTTTGGTATCTGAGGCTGTTTTTGGAGAGATGTAACTCGCCCACTCGTCAAATAACATTTTACTTCAGAAGTTGGAAGTATCACCCTAGTGATTGATACAAAATCGATTACTTCATTTTGTTTCTACACATTTTTTGCCAAGACGTTACCTACTTTTCCTCTTGATAATTATCTTCTCATATGGCAATTCCTTTTCAATTACTCCAGATGGTGACACATTATTAAGTTGATTAGTTTCCAACGAGCTGGACGAACCCAGCACATTAACCTCAAATTAGCCGGTTGGGCTCTCGTACAAGTCACTTATTCAGTGAATTGGAATACGATTTTCATGTATCTCATAACTCAGTTAATTCACAGAAGGTTGCCATAAGCACAATCAAACGCAGAATCTTTTTCTAAACATGTTTTCAGCGAGATACTTGAGTTTTAAGTTTTTTTCCACACTTGAGGCGATCCACGAGCCCCAAGAAAAAAAATCATTTTTAAACCTTGCCCCTCTACGATGCCCTTTAGTGGAATTATTCTAAAACCATAAGATCCTAGACATAAGAGCCTGGACTGGCAGAGATTTACATCCTTTGTCAAAAATGATTTGATTTTTCATCAATTCTTGACAACGAAGACGTGAACTCAATAGTCAACTAGCTAGAAAATCATTTCTTCAAGGGAATTCTCTACCTTTCTTATTGCTTCAAGGGTTTAGAAATCAACCAAATTTTCATTAACAAAAGTTTCCTCGTCACCTTCGCCGTTCCGTCGTATACATTTACGTACTACCTTCTAAATCTCGATGTTTGCCTTAACATTTTTGCAACATTTAATTATTTAAAAAAGAATTCTGAACATTTTCAACAGATAAAATACCCATTGTTGACCCCTGTGACCGAATTTTTAAAATTTTTCAAATTGATCATTTCGAATTCCAGCCAACATTTTTTTGTGGTTTGTCTATTAAAATGCGAAGATTGAACCAATTGATTATTTTAGTATTTTAATGGTCTCATTTAACCAATTTAATTGCAAATTTAAATGACACGTGGAATTCAATTAATGAATAACATTGTTGGGAGACATAGATCTTGAAATGTAAAGAGAGCAAAAAAATTGTGCATAACTCAAATCGATATTCATCGGACTGTGTAAAAGTAAGAAAAATTCTTTTCATTCAAAAGAAATAATCGAATCACGAATTTTTTCGCTCCTATCCACTGCCAAGACCTTTATCGAAATTCTAACAGTTTCATTTTTGTATCTAATTGAAACATTAATTCAAATGAGTGAGCAATTTAAATTATAGAAAAAGTTAAAAAAAAAAATTCGAGCTATCGATGGTTAGATGTTTACGGTAGAGTCACGACTCTGTTTAGTTACAATATTTTAATCTTTATTTAATGGTTTTATGCATTTTTCCATATGTCTTGTTCTGGCAGCTGCAAGGTCGTCGTCGGGTATGACTGTAGATCAAAGGATTCGATGGCAAATCGAAAATGAAATTTAGATAAATTAGCTGTTGTGTTTGGAATAATGGGCGGTGTGGCAGCATAATGAAACCAATAACAAAAAATGTAACTTTAGGCCAAATGAAAGCTTGGGGTAATATTTCATTGAAAACTGTGGAAGTCATGGTCGCAGATCTCTACTTACTAGATAAATTTCCATGTGCTGATGATAGCGATAGTTAGTGAATAATATTCTTGAGATCATAACAAAGTCTTTGCTGTTCTTCCCAATCAATATATTCGTTACCCAGGACTATGAAGCAGCGCGGTAATTTCAATATGACTCTACCGCACTAACAATAGTGCTTAACTCGTCTACTTTTCACTAAACGATTGCCAGTGCGAGAGTTCGATTCCCATCTGTGGCAGGAAAAAATACACCAATTGTCTGACGTCTATACAAAACACAGCTGATTGAATTGGCTCGAGTCTGTAGCAGTTGATGGAAAGAAAGCTTTCACACGGCTTGCCGGCGAACATATTGTTGGCGCTGGCATTCTACTCCTACTAGTTTCGCTCCTATGTACATAGATGGCACTCAACATCGATGTTACTTTGGTTTTTCGCGCACCTTGCCACTGGCACAGTAAAAGTTTCCGGTAATGAAAAAATCTATAAAAGTAGAACCACATGTCGATTAACGATCCGAGGTGAAGCCGATGAAAACATAAAATAATTTGACTGGTCTAGGAGGTTATAGCATTATTATAACTGCAATATGATGTAAAGGGAATCGATTTGATGTACTGTCACTGTGTTGTATTGCAATACTGTTAGTGTGTTGTTACGAAGCGTCCGTTTTGAGTACGCTTCAACAACACGTTCGATATAATTCAAGTGACTCTGAAGCCGAATGGCAACAGCCTTAACTCGATGTCCAGAAAAGTGTTGGGGTCGGGAGTTAAAATTGTAGTCAGCGCAAAGTTTTTATTTATAAAAATTTAGTCTCCGAAGTATGGCTACATTAGCTGCGGAAAAAAGTTATTATTTCACTGCGTGCGAAAAAATATCAAAAACGCACTGGTCGGAAGTATACAGTGAAATAAAAACCTTCAAAACGACGTCACATGAATGCATGGAAAGGTGATGATTATAGCCCGCATTTTCATCTGGCACAATGTGTTGTAGACCTCGGTCTGATCTCTGATCGACAATCTCATTTCGTATGTCCTATAAACGTTTTGTTACAATGAGACAAGGTTGGATTCGGTGGGCTTTGGACCAGTTTCCACTGTGTTAGCCAAATAGAAACAAGTCGTGGTGTGAACATCTTGTTTATTTGATAAGCGATAGCTTTTAAATTCTATAACAAGCAGAACGAAACACAAATATTCAGAAGCCAAGTCAGAAGCCCTTCCTGTCTTGTCGTAAATACAAAAAATAAATTGGAGGAACAGATCTCTGCTGTGATGCCTTTGCAATTATAATTTTACTTTTATATTAAAGTTCGTGTCTGCGGGTCATCGTAAATCAATTTGTTTTTAAATGAGATTCTCATTTTAGACGATTTGTAGACGGAACAAATTGAATTTTTTTCTCATTTCCTTTCACTTCAGTAGCGAATCATCGTCAAAATGTTTTCTCGAATCTAACGCACTTACACTTTGCTGGCCACGCTGTTGGCGTTAATTGGAAAAGGTTATAGGTAAATGAAAGAACCTAATCCCAGAGTTGAAAAAAATCAAATTAGTTTTCAAATCAGTCATGTCAGGGTATTAAAATCTTGAAGACATTTCCAAATCGGCCAGCACAAAATATCATCATAATGCGAACATCTTCACGTTCGTTAACCGTGGGAAATTGATTAAATCAAATCGAAAACACACAAAGACTTATCATTTGCATCGAATTGGACTGGACTTTTATCACATTGTGTGCAGAGAGTTCACAAAGATCACGTTTCTAAATGAGTAAAAGGAAATGACTTTGAAGATTGAAAAAATTGATTAAAAATTTTCAAATTCGTTGATTTGGTGAGACTTGAATACGAATTCTACCTAGGCAGGCCTGGACGGGCCATATATGGGACTTGGAAAATCACAAGTGCGCTTTTCTGAATTCATTCAATTTGCTATATTGGCGCTTTCCAGATGTGTCTTTTGGCGCCTTTTCCTACATTCCAAGCGCTTTCCATGCATTTCACAAGCCTATCAGTAGCCAGTCCGGCACTGTACCTAAGCACATGGCCGTAGCCAGCTGAAGTGCAGGGTGGGCCGCGTTTCCCTAAATTTTCTTCAATTTTTTCGTACTTTTTTGAATTTTGAGCTGTACGCCTCTCTGGGAGAGTTGCACCCAACTCAATTTTTTCAGATAAATGGTCTCACACCCCTTCTATACGAAAAACTCACCACAGACGAGTTTTTATGGCGTGGTGAAACTTTTGCATGAAAAGTGGTGTGTCAGCCTTTTACTTCTTTACCCCTGTTTGCTCCACCCCGCCCACTGAAATATTGGTCTGGCTACGGCTCTGACGGGGTGATAAATAATTCATTCTTTTCGCCCCTTAGCAAGGAAGAAATTGACTCCTGCATGCTGTCCATATATCCAACGATTTTCTTAAAAACTTCCGTCCGTATTTGAAACACGAAACAACACAGTTCATGAGTGTTTTCATCCCCAATCACAATACCTCTTTGTGTATTGCGCCTGTAACAATTAAACGTTTAATTATGCCCTCCCCTTCCTCCTCCTCCTCCTCTTAATATAGGCGTAAGCACATAACTTATTATATCAAATGCGATGCAGTTATTCGTGTATGCCATTGTCATATTGGAAGTCAAATCGAAATTTCATTCACTTTGAATTGTTGTGCCCCGCAGGCCTAATGACCTTATTGTACATGCCATGCAACATCATAAACACAAATTAGCTGAGCCTTTAACAATGCAATCAAAATTTTCAATTAACCGTCAATAAATATATAATAAACATAAGTTGTTTGTATCATTATTTCGTCCTGGGCTGGGTTGTGTGTGTGTATTGTGTTATAACATATGGCTATACAACATCGCCAGGATATCCATGTTGCAATTGGTTACTCTGTGGAAACTCTGTTTATATTCATTCAGGAATATTGTCGTGTGTTTGTGTAGACTTCGTGCTAATGAATAGCCCTCGTGGATACCACGATAGGCCAGGTACGTGCCCAGAAGACCTGTCATACTATTTGTACATTGCTTTTACTAATCTCAATATAACCGAATGCACGTACAAAGGATTTTTGCATGCAAATTATTATTATCATCATCATGTTCACATCAATGAAATTAATAAAAGCTACACTCACATGTGTGGCTGGCTCGAAGTGTATATGTGCGCGTTAAATTCGATTTTATTTCTCTCTTGTTTATTCAATTATTTTATTGACAAACAATTTTGGTGCTAATGTTTAATCAATGTTGATATATTTGTATTAGATTACTGGGCTAAACAACAACAACGAGAAAGAAAAAACCCGAATCTCCTACAACAATAACAACAACAACAAACAAGCCAACATTCAGTTTCTCAATGTTCCTTTTCACATCATATCGTCACAAATGTGTATTGGTTATGATGTGTGCAGGACTTAATTCAATTGTCAATTTGCATCGACATGCTTCTTCTTTGGAATTCAATGAAAAACTTTTTTTAGCTCCGTACGGAGTACGATGGGCTATTAGGTTTAACATGCCGTTTGTAACAATCGGAATTGGGGCCTGCAGTTTCTGCATAGCTGTTTGGGGTGCCTAGAAATGTCCGTCCGTCAGTCACGTCAATAACTTGAGTAAATCAAATCCAATTCAATGGAAAAGTAATCGAAAATGTAAGGTTAAGTTCGAGGATGGACATTTTCGGACGGCCCATGCCTGAGCTAGGGCCCTGTAAGTGTTTTAGCGTTTTTTGAAGATATCTACTTGTTGGAAGTGTAAATGTAGCAGCTACCTTACCGATTCAGGAAAAAAAGTTGCATTGAAATTGGTTCACTGGATCGTTAGCTTTAGCTCGAGACCTTAGAGTGAGGTTAAGTAAGGCCCTAGCTGCATATAAATCGAGTAATTTTCATCCACTGATTTTCATTCCATTTGAAAGGAATTGGCAATGTCAATGCGAGGAAAACAGTTTGTTGCTATTGAGTTAGTTGATCATGAGCTAGGGCTCTTGAAGTGTTCGGTCGGAAGGGCCATAAAAGTGTCTTTTGCATAATAGATCGAGTTAATTTCAACCAATGACAATATAAACACGCTGTACAAACAGTTACAGGATAAAGTTAGTTGTGAAAATATCATTCGGAATTCGCTATTGACGTTATATGATGAGTGGTGTAATGGCTAGCATCGCTGCTTTCCTCGCAGAGTACCCGAGTTCTATGCTCGGTTGGGTCAAGTTTTTTTTTATCAGTCCTAATCGTAATTCGGATAAAAATAATGGATTTGGGACCTCGGTTTAGTCTAGGTCTCGGCTTAGGCCATTACTATAAACTTTTTGGGGCTGCACTTCGTGCGGGTACCAAACATTGAGTACTAAGGTTCCGTAGATACTAGGACTCCGAAAGTAGTAGGGTTATGTAAGCTAGGCATACGGGATCGTATGTGACTCAGTCGCAGCGTCTGCTACGGTCTTTCCTCGTTTTTTCTAATTTATCCACAAAATTCATTCCACCCGCACAACACAACGTCAGATATTTTCAACATCTATTGAAATATGTTTGTTAGCATTCTATTTGCAACGATTTGAGTTGAATTCATTTCTGATCTCTTTATTCGTATAAAATTTTCGTTTCAATTTTTTATGAAAGTGAGACGATACTTTGTGTGTGTGTGCTCGGTTGTTATGAAAATAGAGTTATCGATAACAATCTGCATTGTAAAAGATGCGACTCAATTCAGACACTTTCAAAGTGAAAAGTGTTTTTTTTTCGTTGCTAAAATTTTTATTTCCTTTCATGTTCATTGTCTTCTTCACCGAGATTGCAGTTCTGGCCAATTATGTTTTTGATTGACGTTAGATATAATTATTCTAATTAAAAAAAAATGGTTCTAAAAGGCATGTAACCGAAATGCACAGAACTTTGTCCAAACTTCGAAATGTACAACCAATCATAAGTGAATTACAAACTGGCGGACCTCTATATTTCCGACAAGGCGAACGGTCTCAGGCTTATTTTGTAGGAAGCTTTTCCGAAATTGGTTGGATTTTGAATCGTTTGTGCATTTTGTCATTATACTTCGGTCTTCGATAAGTTCATTTTGAGACCAACTTTGCTTGACTCCTCGTTTAACTGTTCTAATATGATCTGGGCTGCCATAAGGATGATGAGTCATCCGCATCTGCAAAACGGAAATTGCTCAGATATTCTCCATTTATGTTGGTTCCCATTTCACTTCAGTCAAGCTTTTTGAAAATACTTTCTAGAGCTGTTGTGAACATCTTCGGCTATGTGGTGTCACCTTGTCTTACACCGCGTCCTATTTTCAACTACATCGTGTTCTCATATAGTCTTATGGGTGATTTCGCTTCCTCATCAACTGGATCCAAATTCAGTTTGCTCAACTGGTTGGAAGAACTCCAATTTATGGGTCGATAATTTTCAAGTTTGGTTACATCTCCTTTTTATGAAACAACGTGATCTTTCCATTTTCCCATCTCTCAGGAATGTTTCCAAATTCGAGACATTTATTAATATTGCACGAACTTATCTCATCAACATTATACACCAACGAAGTTAATTTCTTTCTCTTTAATTGCCTTTTGCTTAGTCGTACCTATCAACACTTCATTTTGAAAGAAAATGGCATGATAATCACCTTGTAGTACACACACCTCATTAGTATTAACAACTCGTTCTTAATTATTGTTGATACATTGATATTAAGCGCTAGACTTAGCAAAAGTTTTATTTATTGCAGTTCCTTCAATAATCCACTACCCAATAAAAGCTCTAAGCCTACATCAACTCAATGAAGATATTTATAATAGGATAAAATCAGAAGAAAAAGCGAAACGGAAAAGTCTCGTCTAGTTTATAGAAGTTCTATGAAACATTTGCACCGCTCAAAGTATCTTAACCAATGTTATCTATGGCGTAAAGTCTACGCCCATCAATCACCGTGTCTCAATGTTTATATTGGTCTTCGACTTCGATGATCATAGGCTTCCTCATTTCTTTTTATTGAGGTGTTGTTTGGCATAACATATATCGCTACAAACCCCATACATATGCTAATGTAGAGATGTTGTCCTTTATACATAAATAAGATAAGTAGGAATCCCTTGAGAGCCACTATAATGACATAAAAAAAGGTCTTCTCCAGTCTTATCATACATATGTGAAAGCATTCGAAACGCAGACAAATTTAACAAATCAAATCTTTCATAAAAGTTTTTGGTCTTTCGTATGTCTTTCCGTTACAAGCAGAGCTACACACATTAGGGGTCGTCGGATTATCGAACAGAAACGGAATGTCCAACACAAACGGAAACACCAACGATTTCTCTTTGCCACAATAGTTTTGAGCTGAAGAGAACTCAAGTGAAACGTTTCGAGTG
>JANTFA010058561.1:0-14942 GCA_026413405.1 Phytosciara flavipes | reverse complement strand
GAGGTCTGTCCAATCAAAGTTTTAAGGGCAGCAACCTAGTGCTACTAATTAGTGCTCGATTTGTGCTGGAAAATGACTCCGTTTCCATGAATCTAACTAGCCAGGGAGCCGAGCACAAATAGACGGAGGATTAAGTGTTTCGAAAATTCGGAATTTTTTGTAGGGGAAGATTGTCAAACTTCAGTTTTTAGCCCAAATCGACGTGTTACAAACGTAAGAGTAAAGGCATGAGACCCTCGTACTTCGTACGGGTCTAAAAACGATTTCGGCCAAAGTGGATGCAGAACCGCCTTGCGAAATCGAGTATGTTTCCAAACACTCGAATCTAATCTAATTTAATGAAATCTCGAAGTAAGTGCAAAATTTGTAATTGAATTTCGATACATTTCCATAAACTGCTGAGACCTCTACTATACACATTCCAAAGGTATGATCGATAACTTAAAGCGCACTTATGCTATTAAACACATTAAGACGCAATCGTGAATCGATCCACTGAAAAGTATGCATTTTGTGATACCGTGTGTTGTACAAAATGGGCAAACTAATTCATAATGATTCAATGTACACAGCTTAAGGACTCTATATATACCTTAGGGGACATCCATCAAGGACATCCACAATTCAGAACTGAATGGAATATGTAACTTTGGAAGTTGAAATGTGTTTACATCACCTTATTTAATGAGGATATTTGGGGGGACGCGACGGTATACGTCTATGAATCATTTGAAATGCCAGAAGCTTATATTCATGAAGATAATGTTTGCTTAAGACCTGTATGATGAAACTGAATTGCAGACGTTCTGCATGGATGCTCCCTCACTTTAAGTCTGGAGTGAAAAATTTCTGATTGAATGGGTTTGAATGAGTGAGTAAGATAAAAAACGAGTGTCGAAGTTTGGCCTTCTTAAAGTTGATGTTAAACTGGAGAGAAAAATATTTGATGCAAAAATTTTCTTCTATTTTTTACACGTTCCCTTTATCCAGAGACGAATGCACCATCATGGCTTATCTGGGAAAGCTCTTTTGTTACTTTGCACAAACTTTCACAACACTTCCAGACACTCTGTGATTGCTGAGTACTTCACAGTCACTACCGTTAGAGTTTCACGGTCAGAGTTTGAACTGTGATGCAAAGTCAACTTACAGGTCGCGAATGTGATAAAATAGATGTGACTGCTTGTATCACTGCAAAGCCCGGTATGCATATCAGTCGATCATGAAATCTTGAGGCCTATGGAAAATTGTTGCATTACCTACTTCGAAAATAACGAATCGTTTATTACTCACTCCGCCACAACACGACAAAAAATTATGAAACCAATTCACTTTATTTGAACAAATTTATTTTATTAGAACATCATAGAAAGTTCACTACCTTGATTAGTATTGTTATGTAACTAAACAGAAGCTAGTTTAAAAAAATTGAAAATCTGACACAATGTTCCCGCCTCATCATTCTGGCTTCAGTTTTGCATTTAACCAATCTCTACACTCAGAAACACTAATTCTACCGTCCTTGTTGGTATCAGCCTCTCTCAGGAATTGTTCATAAGAGACATTCTTAACTCTCGGATCATGAGACTTGACATCTTCGATTCCAATCTGAAATTCTCCTTTTGAAATGTATCCATCATTATTGCGATCGAAGGTCTTGATGTATTCGTTCATTAGTAGGCGCGGGTCATGTTCAGTTGCAAGATATTTCATAAATTGAGCCAACTCGATTCGCCCGCCCAATATTTTGTTCGTGTAATCAACGTGTTTGAAAAACGATTCCACTGGTCTATTGAAATTAATTGCATAATAGAAGGGTACCAAATCGTCGGCCACAATAGTTTCTTCGTAAGATGGCAACGTGCGGAAGACTTTCCTGAATTTCTCGATTTCTTCCTGAGAGAAGCCAGTGCCCGAGCTGAAGTTCCTGAATGTTGCTGCAGACAAAACTTTCCACTTCTGCTGAACGGTCAGAGGATTTACTTTGCGAAAAACTGCCGGAACGAACACCATTTTGAATCTTTGATTGTTTGAACACTACTGAACGGTCGGACTGAATTGCGCTGGAACACTACTGAACGAACTGAATTGCGCTTGTTTTTATAGCTGGTCTCACCGAATTACTCCAATGGATCGTTTATAAATAGGCAAAACATCAAACCTTTTTTTTTAAATAATTCGTTTAATATTCCAAAAATAGTTCGTGTGGAATACAAAGTCATCATCAAAAGAAATGCAGTTGAGAAATTTTTATCAATTTCGTTTTCCTGCCTGATTTTAAGTGATTGATAAAGTTCACCCGGAAATATTTTTTTCTTAAATGAGCCACTAAATAACTGCTTCCAATGTTATGAAATCTAAAATTCCAATTGGAGTCCATACACAAATGACATCACGCATTAAGTGGAGGAAGAGACGTCTGAGGCTGCTTGACGATTTTGTAGCATATTTTTGTCAAGTGACCCTTTATGCGGGACGGAAGAAGATGGTGGGTTTGGTAAAATGCCATTTTAAAAATGGCGTGACGTCATTTGTGAACGGTCCCTAGGAAGTCAAAGACAATTTCACGCTTCTCTTAGTTTTCAGTTCCTGTCGTTCCTGTCTTCGTTCTGTTGATATCATGCAGTTTTGAAAATCGAACATTTGTTTATTCCCTTGACTGTAGTCAAGGGTCTTTACACCATAAAACCACCTAAATGTCCGTAACAGGTATTTTAACAACAAGTTCACTATGATTTTGTCAATTGATTTATATGGAAAAAACGTTAAATACAGAAAATGTCCATTCAATTGTTATCGCAATAACTTGAGTAATTCTTAATCGATTTTCCCAAATTTTGTTTTAATTTCGACAAAGAATGAAATTTCTGAGGTCGAGTTCGAAGGTGGACAGTACCGGAGTAGTGAGACGGGAGTTATTCTAGAAAAACACTTTTTTTTGTTAACCCGATAACTGAACTAAATGCTGACTGATCTCTAAAGAGAAGAGAAGAATGAAATTCGTAAGGTTCAGTTCGTAGATGGACGCTGCCGAAGTAGCGAGAGTTATTCCAGAAAAAAACTTTTTTTTGTTACCCCGATAACTGGAGTAAATTCTGACCGATTTCCAAAATTTTGGTTTTGATCGACGAAGAATGAAATTCTAGAAGTCAAATTCGTAGATGATCAACATCGATGATAGCTTGCGTATTTTCTGAACACATTTTCAAAATGTTTATTTTAATGATTGACGAAATATGAAACTTTCGTAAATGAGTTTTATTGACGCGAAGCAGCGGCATGGGAGCTATTGTACACATAATTATTTTTCTTGTTATCGCGATGAATTAAATGACTAGTTGCCGATTTCCAAAGTATTTGCCTCGATCGACGAATACCTTAGGTCAAAGGATAGATTTTGATTGGTATATGGCTAATATTTGAGTAACTTTGAGCAATAGTGAAATGTTTGCTACGCTCGTGCTGGTGAACTTTGTTTCAGCTAGGGTAAATATTCGTATCGTCGTATACATCGTTCTACAAATTGTCATTGTGTTTAGAGCAAGTGGTAGGCGAACCGTGGATGCATAAAATTTTTCATTTTCTATACATTTCGTTCGGATCTTTTAGATTGAAGTTATTTTCATACATTTCATTTCGTTTGGTCGTTGAATGAAAACGCATTCAAAATTATTTTTTTATGAAATTCAATCAGTCAAGGGGCCCGACCCGCCCAAAGGTGGGGCCTAGTTAAAACAAACGATGAAAAGACACTCTGCATACATCCATAACACTAACTCATTTGTTCTTCAAAGATCTATGTTACTAAGGTTACGCTTTATTAACGGACCTCTGAAGTACATGTGAGTTAGTGTTATGGGTGTGGGTGAATGTACATGTAACATGTAACTAGAAATGATAGCTTCGAAAATAACTTATACTCAAACATCAACTTCCTTTTTGATTCTTGTTTAAAATCTTCACTGATTTATTCAATAGCTCAATATCAAAATCGACAATTTTACATCGTTAGAAAGTCGAAAATTCAGGCTAAAATGGTCTTGCGAAATTTACTAATAAGCATAAATGTTCGAAAAAAGAACCAGGAATTCGTGAGATAAATGTAAAAGTTCGGTTGAGTATTAGGCTAGAGTTTCAAGTCGAATAAATTAAAATTTCGAGATCAAATTTTCGATGGAAATGACAGTCAGAGTCAACAGAAAAGGCCACTTACATTTGCCAGGGTAGTAACGGTCCAATATTGATAACTTTAACAATAACGAGATGATTTAACGTTTCTAAATTTATAGATAAGCTACAGAATAAGAAACTTGAATATCAGAGATGTCGGATGAATTGATTGTTTTAGAATAATATATCAAATTCAAAAACAATTTTTCATTGAAAATTGGGAAGTCTAGGAGTACAACACCTCTTGGTTGTTTAGAAACATTCACGCACCACACGGATTTTAGAATTAGGATTAACGACTGCACATGCACACTTCATATTAAAATTGCGATGAAAATCAAGCAAATGACCAGCTGAAGTCAAATCGAAAAAGTCTAACATTTACGCTGAAACTCATATATCACGTACGTCTTTATAGCACATTTTTGCAAAGACAAACTGTTGTTCCTTAATAATGCTAAATAGATTCCCTAGCAAACTCCATCCTGAAAACCTCTCAATTTCCGCAGGAAGACTGAAGTACCTAGTTCACAAATTTCTGATGGCCACACCGAAGCTGCGCTTTAAATAATTTGGCATGTTTACATAAAAGCTTGAGAAAAACTTCTAATTACTCCCGAAATGAGAAACAAGGAATCTCTCAATTTTAGGAGCCATCTACGAACTTTTACTCATTGTGACACGAATTAACAAATTATTTCCCATTCACTGCTATCAATGCTATGGCAGTACACTAATTTGTATTACGAGCGAGGTATAGCTTTTTCTCTAGCGAGTGAAAGGCCAAATTACTTCCTTAGAGTAAAGTAATGTTCAATTAATAAAGCTAAAAATCATTCGTTGAAAAGGGTTTTCCCAATATTCCGTGATGCATTTCAGCAAAATAGTTTGGTTTTTTCAGCTGAGCAGCAACGTAAACAGAGACAGTTTCTAACGCAAATTCATTTTGCTATCTAAAAACAGCGAATTATTATCTAATGATCTATATTGTGTCGGTAATCTAACGGTCGGCCTAGGGTTATCAAAAAACTTTCTGCTGGGTGGATTTATCGCAATTATCTTGAGTGTAGCTACTTTTAATAAAAAATTTGAGTGTCATGTTGTGCTCAGTGTACGATAACCAATACTGTGGTTGATAAATGGAGTAATATCTCCAAAGATAAAATGGTTTTTGATCAATGTTCATATTGTGAAGCGTTTGCTATAAAAGGGAGTCGTTGTCGTTGATTGAGATTAATCGAATCGTTGTCGTCTTACAATGAAATTCGTCGCAGTTTTTACGTGTCTGCTGTTTGGCTATGCCAGTGCTCAGGATCTTCTATGGTCAGATGAGTTCAATGGGCCTGCAGGCCAACAACCAGATCCATCAACTTGGGGGTATGATCTTGGCGGTGGTGGATGGGGTAATATATATTAAATGGATGTTTCGTTTTGTTAATCGATTAACAGAACTTCGCCATTTGATTGTTAAGGTAATCAAGAACATCAGTACTATACAAACTCTGCATCAAATGCTGCAATGGATGGCCAGGGAAACTTGGTAATTACGGCTCGCAGAGAAAATCCAAACAACTATCAATGTTGGCACGGACGCTGTGAATATACATCAGCTCGTATAAAAACTGAGGGAAAGCGTACATTCCAATACGGTCGAATCGAGTCCCGAATGCAAATACCAGGAACACAAGGTATTTGGCCAGCTTTCTGGATGCTGGGTCATAATATTGGCTCAGTCGGTTGGCCAGAATGCGGTGAAATCGATATCATGGAAAATGTAGGCTTTGAACCACATATTGTTCACGGAACGTTGCATGGACCAGGCTATTCTGGAGGCAATCCATTGACATCCAGCTTCAATCATCCAAATGGCCGACATTTCAAAGACGAATACCATACGTACCTTGTCGATTGGACACCCGAAGGCATTTCATGGTCTGTGGATGGAGTAACCTATGCAAGAAAAACACCAGCAGACACACGTGGAAATCGATGGGCTTTCAATAATCCACATTTCATTATTCTTAATTGCGCTGTTGGGGGCCAATGGCCTGGGTTAGTATTGATAAAATGGAATTGAAATGATCAAACGTCTAACAATTTCTTTTTTCTATCTTTAAAGATATCCCGATCATACGACAGTATTCCCTCAAACTATGAAAATTGATTATGTCAGAGTGTATTCAAATTCCGGTGCAACACCACCACCACCAGCCTCTAATCGCTTTGTGAATTCGGCTGCGCATTATTGTCTTGATATTGCTGGTGGAGGTAATGCAAATGGAACCCCAATACAAGTCGCACATTGCAGCGAAAACCAAGCTCAACAGTGGACCATCAATGGTCAAACAATCAGGGCCTTAGGTAAATGTCTTGATGTCCAAAACGGTTTAGTAGCGAGTGGCACACCCATTCAGCTTCACGATTGCAACGGCAGTGGTGCGCAGCAATGGACATTTAATGCAGCATCAAATGACATCGTCAATCTTGCCGCTAATAAATGTTTGGAAGCCATTTCACCTGCTCAAGACGGAGCCCGCACCATAATTGCTGAATGCTCAGGACTACCAAATCAAAAATGGAATCGCGGATAGATTCATCGTTTAAAATGTTTCTTGCAAATAAATTCAATTGAAATGTCGATTGGAGTTTCATCTTATCAGTCAAAGATCCAAAACAAACATTCAAGTGGTTGAACTCTCATACGGAACCATTACGCGAGGTGTGGTTCATTCAGTCCACAAAATTCGTTTAGCAATTCAGTCACTAGTGTGCTCTGCATCTATTTTAAACCTTAATTCATCAGTGGCACTAAACTGTCTAGAGTCGTTGTCGATGTAGCAGAACAGTATAGCCAAGGTAACACACTTCTTGGACTAAATGGACTAAATCTTATTTTTCTATGTGTAAAAAACCAACAACAACCGCTGCGGTTTTCGGTTATTTTATGAATCCAACACACTACACTCGACACCAAGACTTCAACACACCAATTGCATAAGAATTCACTCCAAATAAAGCAGATTTTTTTTTCATTTAGTCCATGAACCTCAGATTTTATTAGCAAAAGTAATTATATCAGTCAAGGGATCCGACCCACCCAAGCGGTGGGACCTAGTTTAAAACAGGACTTTAAAAGCCCTGTAACGTTTGAAAACTGTCAAGTGACATTGCTAAAGAGTACCTCAATAGAAGTAACTACCTATGATAGGTCTGTTGCAAGAATGGCAACATTGGAAATGTACAAAAGTGTTACCAACGACGTCGATGATGCAAAAAGTTCACTTTTGCAGTACAATCTAAAGTTTTTAATGTTGAAAGGAATTGTGAGAAAAGCAACTTTCCGTCCCTTCGTCAAGCGAATCGTTCACATTTCCTTCACTACTCTGAAAAGAACCATTTTTTCGATCAAAATCTTTCATATTGTCTTAATCTTCAATTAGGTAAATCAACGGGTAATTAAGCCAATCATTAAATTTATCAGCAAGCATAATACCAGGTTTATGACCAGATTGGTCGTCTGTTTCTTTTTGAAATGATAATATGTTACTAATCGATTATATGAGACTGGTCACTGACCAGTGGTCAGTTGTTCACTGCCGTTAACGAATTGAAGTTAGGTTGTTTGAGATAAAATTCCGTCTACTGTGGCTTAGTGTCGTGTCTAAATATGAAATTATCCGAACATTAGGAAACTAATAATGGAAAATACTCAAGCGAATAATGCCGGACTGCACACCACACATCATGCATCAGAACGGAAAAGTAAGTGAACCGAGGGGTAACTCACTGGCTGGATGGTGGCAAATCAATTCCTTATTTCCTTGTCAATTTCTCTTGTTCTCACTGTCTATTTCCTCTTTTATATGACATTTACTCGTCAATTCCTGATTAATTCCTTTGAGGGTGGCAAATCAATTATCCTAGTGAGTAACCCCTCGAAGTGAACCTCAATATATATCTAAATTAATTGGTAGCTGCTGTGAAGCATTCGAGTAAAATGCTTTTTAAAGCCAAAGAACATTTACGCCTTGCAAGATTTTCTTAGTTTTATTCATACCCAAGTTCGTATGACGGTATTTTCTTGCCCTAGACGTCTAGTGGCGACTCGAGGCGAAGCCGAACAAGGAACTGTGCCGAGTGTGCAACAAGGGAAAACAGTATACGTAAGGGGTCATAAACAAATAACGCACGCTCACAGGCTCTATGGGGGTGGAAGGTTTGACAAAAGCGTATGCTCAATACGCTTTTGAGAATTTCTCTAAACATTTTGGCATGCAGGGGGTCTGAAATTCGTAGTTTTCAGCGTGTGTAGTTTGTGAATGGCCCCTAACTGTTTCCAAATTTTTGGATCGACAAATGGGAATACATACCACACCTTCGGCTCTGGATGTAACTTTCTTCTCATCAAAACCACAATCTGGAAGCAGGGACGTTGTGTAACTGTTGACAATGCTCTGAAGTAATGATTGTACGTGGTCAATCAAGCGAATTGGTATTTCTTTCAAAACTTGTGTAGGCAGTTGCAAAACTGAACTAATACTTAGCCTATCTGTCGTCCCGCTGAGCGGCTATGATACTTCACTGTCTCATGTCACTCGCCGGGTCAGTTCTCAGCTCGGTTTGTGGAACGGAGGCTTTTGCCACTTGAATGTAAAAGAAACCATTTGCTTATACGTATCTAAATACATTTCTTCCCGTTTCCCGTTCCCCTATGCGAGCAAATTTATCAGTTGCTATCGTAGCAATGATTGACAAGGAGTCGGCAAATCCAGAATTTGAAGATTTCGCATGGAATGAACAGACTCAATCAGTTTTGCTCAGTAGCTTCCTCTGGGGCTACATTCTAACTCAAATTCCAGCCGGACAAATAGCTGAAAAGAAGGGGGCAAAATACGTTTTACTCGTATCGACAGTGGTCAGCGCAGTTATTGCAATCATAACACCAATATGTACTTCGCTAGGCGGTTGGCAGGCAATGTGTGCGCTACGTGTTATATCCGGACTGTGTCAGGGGGTGGTGTATCCGTCGGTGCATACAATATTGTCAAAATGGATACCAAAATCTGAACTAGGACCATTAGGGACGTGTTGCTATGTTGGGGCTGAATCCGGTACTGTTGTCATGCTAGCACTCAGTGGTGTGCTGGCTTCATCTTCCATGGGTTGGCCGAGTATTTTCTATTTTTCGGGAGCGGTATCCCTGGTATGGGCAGTGATTTGGTGGTGGTTGGGAAGTAATAAACCTGAGGATAATCGTTGGATATTGGACAGTGAGAAGGATTTTATATTGGCATCAAAAACTAAGCAGAATGTCAACAGAAAAGATCCAATAAAATTGTCAACTCCGTGGTTGTCCATAATAACATCAATTCCGTTCCTTGCTTTAACTTTAACACAGTCAGCACATATGTGGGGAGTTTGGACATTGATGACGAAGACGCCAGGTATGTTCTATTGATCTCTTCGAAAGCTCACTTACTGCAGTTTGATAAACTTGTTGTTTACAGCTTACATGAAAAACATCTTGAAATTTGAACTGAAAAAGGTAAAAGTTCAACAGATTTTTGCAGAGGATAGATGAATAGGTGGCGTTGCTAAGCAGCGCCACCTGTTTATCATTTCTTTGGATTGTTTTCTGTGAATAAATTTTTTTCTTCTTCAGAATGCTCTATTCTCTGCACTGCCATATCTAGCCAAAGTGATTATGTGCCTTACATTCGGTGCATTAGCTCAATTTCTTCAACGAAGACAATTGTTTTCGCTCAATTTCAGTCGCAAATTCTTTAATTCAATTGGTAAATGAAATACAATTTGTATACAAAAAAAATATAGGAAATTGGACTGTAAACCTATCTCTAGGTCAGTGGATTCCCGCTGTGCTGTTGATTGGATTCAGCTATGTTTCTTACGAACATGCAGAGGTGGCAGTGGCCCTACTTACAATAGCAGTTGGAATAAACGCTGCACCTTACCTGGGATTTCAAGTAAATTTTTTTCACAATTTGTAGTCTATAGACTTAGTCATGTCCCTCCATTCTATACTTATTCGTATTTATCGCAATGCAAATGAACCTCCTGCCAGTTCACAAAATAAAATAAAAATTCTTTTCAAATAGGTAAACCACATTGATAGGTAAACCACCTTAGATGAGATTGAATCTGCGCAAAAGATGTGAAAATTATGTTAACATGTTTCTGACAAGCGTACTGCCATTTTGCTCATTAAAATTCTACTACTTCGTTTGATTTGCTAAGCGGCTAAGTGGTTTGATTGGCGGCCTAGCAAGCGAGAGAGCAGCAAAGCTCCAAGAAGTATTTGACACATCAGGTGACCTTGATCTATTGATCTCACCCCATATTCCCCAATCTGAGCTTGTTCCCTAAACTGCATTTTGGCCAAAGCGGTTCCACTTCTGTTCTATAAGTGGTTCTGAGATTCAAAGGTTTTTGCCCAATATCGCGAATTAATCGTCATGCTTTCGCCCATAAAAATTATAGTTAAAGTCTTCAAAAGGTGCAGCACACAAGTGGAAGAACAAATATGTGAAACTGTCAGTTAAAAATTGTTGGACCCGTTTACAAGCTAATCAACTGAATTAGAAACTGTTCGATATTCCATTCCAGCTCGTAAACCATAATAAACCTCACTAAAAAACCGAGTCTGCGCCACTGGTATTAAGTAAATCAAACAACAGTTTGTTATTTTAATCATGAAATTCATTAGCAGGTAATATAACACAGGTTTTTATTAACAAATTGGTCGTATTTTTCGTTTTAAAGTGATACTAATCGATCATCTGAATCCGAGAGACTTCAGTTGCAGACTGTCGCCTAGGAGCTGAACTTAGGTCCTGTCGTTCATGATAGTATCGCGTGCACTGTCTTTTCGTATCTCGTCTACATTCGAAGTTTTCGGAAATTTTTCACGCAAAGAGTTGTATGCGGCTCAATCATTCAGAGTATAGTTGACGAACATTAGGAAACTGGTGACAACAGAAATAATGAGCAATACTCAAGCGAATAATGCAGAACTACACGCCACAGATAATGCATCGGAAGAGAAAAGTAGTGAACCTCATCATATTTGAATTGTAGTGAAGTCGATTTTGTAATGCGTTCAAGCAGATGTGAGGAAACCAAAGAACATATTCGTCTTCAACGATTATAATAAGCGAATTGTTTTCATTAATGTTTACTCAAGTGTTTTCAAAATTGATATTCAAATGCCAGCAGCTTAGTAAAAAATACTTGCATCTACTACAAGCGAGATGTAGTGTAGTCGATTCGATTGTATTGGTTCATGGGGTGAATTTCGTCACTCAAATGAAAAAGAAAACCAGTTGCTTGAGCCTCTTATAACATCGATCTAAGAAAATCTAAAGAACTTTTTTCTTCTATTTTTCAGGAGCTACACTCGGCATACGTCACCTTCATATCGGCCTATTATGTAGCTGCATAGCAGTGTCGTTAATTATGCGAGTAAATTTATCTCTTGCAATCGTGGCAATGATTGACAAGAAGTCGGCAAATCCAGAATTTGAAGATTTCGCATGGAATGAACAAACTCAATCACTTGTGCTTAGCAGCTTCTTCTGGGGTTACATTCTAACTCAAATTCCAGCCGGACAAATGGCTGAAAAGAAGGGGGCAAAATATGTTCTACTTGCATCGACAGTGGTCAGCGCAGTTATTGCAATCATAACACCAATATGCACTTCGCTCGGTGGTTGGCAGGCAATGTGTGCACTACGCGTTATATCCGGTTTGAGTCAGGGGGTGGTGTTTCCGTCGGTGCATACAGTATTGTCAAAATGGATACCGGCATCCGAACTAGGGCCACTAGGGACGTATTGTTATGTTGGCGCCGAATTGGGTACTGTTGTCATGCTAGCACTGAGTGGTGTGCTGGCTTCATCTTCCATGGGTTGGCCGAGTATTTTCTATTTTTCGGGAGTGGTATCCCTGGTGTGGGCAGTGATTTGGTGGTGGTTGGGAAGTAGTAAACCTGAGGATAATCGTTGGATATTGGACAGTGAGAAGGATTTTATATTGGCATCAAAAACTAAGGAACATCACAACGGAAAAGATCCAATAAAATTGTCAACTCCGTGGTTGTCCATATTAACGTCGGCTCCATTTTGGGCATTGACTTTATCGCAGGCAGCACAAATGTGGGGACTTTGGACATTGATGACGAAATCGCCAGGTATGTTCTATTGAACTCACCGAAAGCTGATTTGCGGTGTAATGAAATCGTTGTTTACAGCTCACATGAAACACATTTTAAAATTTGAACTGGAACAGGTGAAGTTTCCTTCGACAACTAGATTTTGATCTAATGAACGTTTTTATATTTCAGAATGCTCTTTTCTCGGCACTACCACATTTAGCCAAAGTTGTTTTGAGCTTTGGATTTGGTGCCCTGGCCCAATATCTTCATCAGAGACAATTGTTTTCGCTAAATTTCAGTCGCAAATTCTTTAATTCAATTGGTAAATGCGTGTTTCAGAAAAATGATAGGGAACTGTGAGCTTCAAATTTATCTCTAGGTCAGTGGATTCCTGCTGTGCTGTTGATTGGATTCAGCTATGTTTCTTATGAACATGCCGAAGTGGCAGTGGCTTTACTTACAATAGCAATTGGAATAAACGCTGCACCGTACCTGGGATACCAAGTAAAATATTTTCAAAATTTTTAATCGATAGAAATATCGGCAGAAGACTAAACCAAGTTCATACACCCTTCTTAATTCGTATTCGGCACAATGTGTTGAAATAGACTAACTCCCTCAGTTGTTTATTTGACAAGTGGGGTGTTATGGCCCGACCTGAAGGGGATAGCTAGATTCCCACTCGTCAAATAAACAACTTGGAACCTCACAAGTACATGTTTTTACGTGTTTCTGCTATGTAAATCAGTAAAAAAAACCCTCAAAGGGTAAATGTGACGCAAGTCCTTCTATCTTTACTTCCAAAAAAACTGATATCGCTTTGGGTGACGCACTCTATGCATGAACAAAAATTTTAGTAGAACAAAATTGCGGCACAGGTGGCAGATGAATCCGCTTTCTTCGTTGTGAGTTTTTGCCTTGCAGTACATAATTGCCTTCTTACCTAATGCTTTTGTCCTCAACATCTGCCACCTGTGACGCATTTTTTTTAGTTTTGAACTTGCGTCACGGCGCCTACACTAACGTGGCGCCATGATGACTTCCAAAAACTCTAGAAGCACGTAAAATAAAATAAAAATTCTTTTCGAATAGGTGAATCACATTGACCTTGCTCCGAACTTTTCTGGAACACTAATGGGTTCGCTTAAATTGTATTACTGGACGTGCATTCAATTCTAACCAGTTTTTGTTTTGGTACACAGGGATTTCGAACGGGGTGGCCAATATATTTTCATTAGTCGCACCTCTCATTATCGGATTCATAGTTACGGATGAGGTAAAATTTGCTCCAAATTTACACTGTTTTGAGTGTAGCCATCACAGCATCTTGAACCATTTGCATCTGAGAACACCCAGTGGGATTTTTAATGTTATGCAAACTCCTTACCGGGCCAAGATTGCAAAATCATACGATGCTAAAGCACTCTCACAAGTTCTAGCCCGAATATAGTTATTCGGAATGTTTCTTTTTAGACTAATCCCGACCAGTGGAGAATTATATTTTTCATTGCCGCTGGAGTCTATTTCATTGGAAACTTGATGTTTGTAATTTTCGGAGAAGTTACCGTTCAGCCATGGAATGATCATCAGAGTAAAACATCAACAGAAGAACTACCTTCCACATTTGATCAGAATGAAACTGCTCAAAAAAAGTGAAATTTATGTTACCATCATAGAAATGACAAGCGTTCTGACATTAAAATCTATTACTTCGTTTGAATCGACATTTCTTTCTCTTAAGAACCAGAATAAACCAAAAAGCTTTCGTAATTGCTGTCAATGCCGATAACAGATGATTGATCGCTGCAGACCGCTGCAGACAGGTTGAGTTGTTATTCAAACGAGTCAAGCGAATCGTTTCTTTCTTCGTCTCACGTTTCTCATTATTTTGCGCAAGATATTTATGGAAAACTACTTGAACAATGGATTTTATAATATTAAAAAACAACGGTTAAGGTCAGGCCGTTTGATTAGTACACCATTTCTCGTGAAACCGATAGATAACCTAAATTTATTCGAATGATAAAAAATTAATTTGAAATCGCATTCATTTTATCGCAAAATGCAATGGCTTTTGTTTGTAAATAAACACGTAACTCGCGTAACTCTTGGGCCGTATAAGTTTTATTGTTCAGTCGGTGCGATAACCCGAACAGGTTTTTTTGTTTAAATTATTCAACTTGATGATTGGAATAGTTCCAATATCATGCAGCGTTTTATTTTAGTAAGGACGAGGATTATGTCTAAAGCTAATAGATTACTGAGCTGGTAGTAAAGCATTATTTGAAGTGGGATATCCAGTCAGTGTTGTTAGTTTACTAATACCCAGTTTCTTCTATGCGTGTTCCATCATCGAATGACCTATTTAGTTGGTGTTGCTGTTGTGACCTAGCACACATTTGAATACTCTCAACCTTTAAATCTAAGCATTTAAACTCATCCCTAATTAAAATTTCGAAAGACTCATACCCTCACGAATACAGTATGTCGATTTTAAACTGGCGTATGATTCGCTCGACAGAGATGCCTTCTTTTTAGACCCGTACGAAGTACGAGGGTCTAATGCCTTTACTCTTACGTTTGTAACACGTCGATTCCGACT
>JANTFA010058450.1:0-14942 GCA_026413405.1 Phytosciara flavipes | reverse complement strand
CGTACTATGGAAACTGCTCAGATGCTCCTTCTATCTGGGGTGCAACGCGACGCCATCTAGGTATCATTTCTCTGATGTGCAGCTATGAAAAATCAATGCTTTGTCGCATCGTGGGTCAAATAGAACATCAAAATGGCTTTCGTTTTTGGTTATGAAATAGGAAAACCACTTTTGATTATGCTGGCCCTCTATTCAACTCATATCACTCGACTCTTAGCCTCGGTGCTAGATGATTTTCTAACATCATAGAAAACAATCTGAGCTCTTTTTTCATTAAAAGGTAACGTTAATTCGCGTTAAACGCAGCCCTACTTTACGACATCGATTATATTCTAGTACTATTTTCTCGTTTACCGCTCATTTTACGACAGATAATGACGTAGCAAAATCCAGAAAAGCGAAAGTAGTCAGACCAGTCAGACGTTGTGTTGAATCCAAAATCTTTTCTTTTCACTTTTCCACAGTTTTCACATTGATGATAAATAAGACGATCCTCACGGGTTGAAGTTAATTTGTGTGTTCGATTTTGAAACTCGAGTTTTGTTTTCGTTTTTAAGTTTGATCACCCTGACTGTGGATAAACTGCAATTTAAAGAACCAGACAAACATGGCGGAGAAACAAAACGTTACCGATGCTGTGACCAAGGCGCAGGCAGAATTGAACAGAATAGCCGAACTCCAACAAGAGAAACTGCGTTTGGAAGAACTGCTGTTACGATCAGCGAATGAAGTGGACGGGATGTAAGTTGGCAAAGTGAAACGAATCAATTTCCAGCTAATTCACATTGAAAAAAAAATTCGTCTCGTCATCAGTTTTCAGCGTGTCAATAATTTGTCAACTAAAGTCACAGACGACATAGAATCGTCGAAGAACGAGTTAGAGCTGATTGAATATGTAAAGGATGAGATAGCTGAGGAGCTCAATGATGTCCGGAGGAAAAGCCAAGAATATGTCCATAAGCGAGCATCATTGCGCAATGCACAAGCACACGAGTATAAGCGAAAGGCCGAAGAGCTGCGATGCATTAAAGAGGAGTGTAAGCACGTGGACAGTGTTTTGCAGCAGAAAAAGGCCAGGGTCGCTGATTTGCAGGAGCAGATGGACGTGGAAACTAGTCTTTTTGTGAAGCAGAGAATAACTTCTTGCGTAAGTTTCTTCCACCTTTCGTACTTACAAACTGAGCAGCGCACCACTGATTTTCGTTATACAGGACCTGCGTTCTAAGGCGAAATTGGACAGTGCGAAATTGGCGGAAGGACACACAAGTTTTCAGTCTGAGTAAGTCTTTCGGTCGCACGGATAATTCCAAAGTCTCAAATCAATTTTCTCCCAAAAGTTCTGCCAAGCTGGATGCGAAATTCAACAAAACGCAAGCAGACATAAGAAAACTGCGCGAAGGTAATTCTACAATGGCAGAAGCACTGCTCGCTGCACAAAACGACAACCACTTGAAGTCGATTGAATTGGCTGCATTGCGGTCCAGAGCCGCTATCATAAAAGAGGAATGTAATCGCGAACACGACAAGCAACAGAAAATGTTGAACGAATTTCTTGTCGTTGACGAGCAACGAAAGGTTGAAATTGCTCGAATGGAAGAACAAATATCCAAACAAAGAGCCGCATATGAAAGTTTGAAACAGGACGATGCTGATCTGACTGAACGAATTAAGTCCGAATACGGAAATTCCAAGTCAATGGCACAGATGATAGAAGAGGCTAAAGCAGAAATGAGCGAATTGAAGGCTGTCTGTGCACAGTTGACTGAATCGAGTGACAACATGACCGAATTGATTAATTCGGATGAGGCCAAGTTGAAGGAATTGTCCGATAAGAAAGAGGAGATTTGTCAAGAGGTTCAGTGGAATAATCCTATGGGATTCGCCCAATTTCGAAGTCAAAAGTGAATTTGTCCACTCTCTGTATTTTTAGTTGAATCGTATACACCAACAAGACGTTTCAATGGCAGACACTGATGGATCTGATGATTCTGATGAGTCGGAAGATGAAGGAGGTGCGATTCGCCAACCAATGGATGAAACTGAAGGCTCCGATGACGACGATCGGTCTTCCACAGATGTAAGACCACACTATAGTATGGTAGACCCTTCACATTTGCGTTACATTTTTTGTCTCGTTTTCAATAGTCACGCCTGGATCGAAGTTCTCCCATCCACGAGCCACTGCAACGTCAGGCCGAAACGGATCAGGTATTTTATTATTGGGAGTCAACGGTCGACGTTTCACATATTTATGTCCGGTAATTAATGATTTATAGGGTCCACCGCGTATCCGCAGTCCCGATTCATCAGTGTCGACTGGGACTCAAAACAGCGAAAGACCAGATGTGGTAAGGATTCATTCCGGATTACGGATTTTTACTTTTACTGAGCCTTTGCTTTAGACGCTGGAGCACTGGCAGAAAATAACTCCCTCACTGTATTGTTTACACACGCTTTTGTTTGCAGGACGAAAATAATAGTGAGGACGCCTATCAACGCCGTTTGAAACTGTTTGCTGACAGAATTTTGTTTGGAAATTAACCGGACGATTTTACGGACAAACAAACTGTTGGTTCATTTGAATTTATTGATATTTTTTTATTTGCCACGAAGGCCTAAGACGTTGAATCGACTTTATATTATGTTTCACAAAACGAAGAAAAATAAATGATTTCTCGCTCTTGTTAATATGACCGAAGCTGGGATTTTATTTCAGTCGGAAATGGATTTTCTACATTTCTCACTGCATGGCCCATTATGGAGTGGAACCAGCATCGGTATTTATGGTATGAACAGTTGAACTGTTGATTTGAAAATGAAAATCAGTGTAGTTCGGCCTGTTTCTTGCTTCAAATTCCATCAGTTAAAAACAACACGATCCCATATCCTTGTTCTAATTATTGAATCGAATGAATCGAATGTACGATTCTTAGCCCTAGATGTCAACATTTAACATTCGAATTTAAAGATAGAGAGCGAAAGAGAGACCCTTGTGTATGAACCCTGTGATCACGTCTTTCATAAATTACGTAAATTAAGAATGTAAGGGTGTTACAGGGCTTGCGTGACGATCCATGCATTTTGAAAAGTCCCATACATTTTGCGTGACATGGAGGGGTCTTGAAAATAAAGATGTAACGTAAATTATTTACGAAACTTAGGCGACTAGTTTTAAGAACAACTGCAAGCTTAAAGATCATCTATACACCGAACAGACATTACCCAATCAATCCAATCTGTTCTCGTGCTATGTCACCTGAAAGTTCTTATGGTTTGGCTGCTGAGATCGGTGTACACATCCTTAAGAATTAATCTGCAACGGCATCAGGTTTTGCATATTCAGTTATTATGCACTCCATGATGAGGATCAACCATCCTTAGATGGGGAGCGCCTTAATCGGAAGATTCCAGTGACAGAGTCAGCCAGGTTCGAAAGTTGAAAGCAAAGGATCTCCGATCTGTGTGTTATCTCTTCTCTTCTTAAATACTGAAAGCTTCTCACATCTAAATTTTGATGTAATCTAACTGTGGTAGATCATCTGCAGGTTACGGTACTTTGACATTTATCCCTATACTTTAGTCTCGTTAAATTTATCGTTGTATGCGTTTTTTGTATGAAATTTTCTTAACGCGGATGGCTTTTCCTAACGTGGCTTTCCTGTCAAACGGCCTTGAAGATGATCTAGTATAGTAGATTATTGAGTATGTATTTAAACATGCTCATTGAATGAATGTTTTGTTCATTTAATCTACAAGATAACAAGTGTCTACGTGTCAAGACTGCTGCACAAGACCACACAAAGTTTCAATTCGAATATATGGCATTCGGCATGTATCAATCACAGTGTTTAATTACTGACGGATAACAGATGTATATCGATAAGTTAGTCTTATATTGCTAAACGCATGCTCGAATAATTGAAGCAAAAGATTCGAAATCAAAAGAAGTAATAGATCCGATAGGAATACTAATACTTGTCATCTATGAAAGGTTACTTAATTAAGTGATAGATTTGTTATCATCACGGTCTCAGTCTGAAAATCACATAAATTTTCGAATGCTAATTTGTAATTAACGATACAGTTGGTCGTCTGTGTAACGGGTGTAATTAATTCACTATTATTCCACAAGAATAAATAAGTGACGACATGTATGTTACACGTAAAACATTGCTGTATATGCAATCCACAACAATAAAATGCAAAATTTGAAAAGCGTGAGATTTTCTTGCCATTGATTTTGTCAAAAGAAAAAAAAATTTACAATCCCGGCAAAACATTTCAGGAATTCGTTGTTGTTCCTTCGTTTTACAGTATATGCCAAACAAATAAAAGAAATCATTTTGAATGAAAAACAAATAAACTCTTTGCTTTGCGCGGTCTCTGCTTAATGTAATAAACAACAACCATTCCATAACTAGGAAGAGAAAGAGACAGAGAGAGGGGGATAGCAAGAAAGGTGTGTACAATTGTATGCCAGTAGATTATAATCAAGACTTTAACAGAAAAAATGTGATAAAATTTTGATGGGAAAATATTTGAATTTTTTTCATTTTATATGTCGAACGTACATTGTGTACACTCATATACACCATTGTGTGTACTCTACATATGAATGCGAACAACTTAATGAACCGGAAATATCTTAGCATGGATTCGAGAGTTCGAGTTTATTTTCAGATAGAGGAATCTATATTTCGTGTAATATCGCAAGGGGGTACACCGAGTACATTTTTGATACACAAAAGGTGGGTAATTGGTTTATTAAATAAAATTTAAAAAAAAAATGAAAGACACCAATGCTCGCTCAATGTGTTGATGTATTAATAACGCAAGAATTTAATAATTCTTTTTTGTGGGCCTTTTGTATAGCATGCCTATTTCGACAGACTGTGAAATGACTGAGTATAATTGTTAGGAATTATTTTTTGATTTGCTCCAATGCACTCATCACACCAGAGAGACCATCAGAAAACATTAGCTTTTCCATATTTTATTATTGCTGTTCTCATGAATTTCATTCCCCATCGTCTTTTTTTCGTCTTACCGTTTTTTTTTCTTTCCTTCTTCTTTCATTTCTTGTTACTTGTTAGATTATTATTTAATTATGATTAGTGTTCACATATCAAACAAGTCAAATATATTATTCAAAAATTACATGAATTATCTTGATCATTCGTTCGCGGGTTCGAGAATAGAACACAGACGACACGGAATTTCCGTAGCTCCGACTCAATATATTAATACAAAGTTGAGGGGCACACACAACGATCCATTGACTGAGTCAACAAATGATGTGGATAAAATGTGATTGCAATCAAATAAATGGAAATCACTGGCCGTTCAGCACAAATATATATTTGGTGAGGTTTTTTATTCGCGATATGTTTGCTTACACTTAAAAAAGACTAGGAACCGTTCGGATAAACAAAATGAATTTCGGTAAAACAAAAAGCCAAACTCATCAAAACCACAGCAGCAAAAAGAAAAAAGAAATCAACTCAGTTCGTCAGACAATGTTTGGAATCAAAAAGTTTTTCTTTTTTTGCTGTGTATTATACACACATCAGTCGTCCAATGTCTATTGATTCCAGCTCAGCCAGATGTTCGAATTTTTAATGAAATTCTGTCATTTGAAATATATATTTTATGAACGATGAGCCACGATGCTACATACCATGGACTCAATCCGATATTATTAGCAAGAAAGTCGGGGTGCCTGACAAGTTGAAAATTCGAAAATTTGACTTGTCAGGCACGCTAAACTTTACATGAAAAATTCATATTTCTCAATTGCATTCTTCATTGTGCTCAAATTACCTTCAATTTGACACCAATTTGGCATTTGCACGATGTTAAATGGCTGAGATATACACTAGGGCTACCCTCGTCGGCTGTCCTAGAACTCAAATACAAAAGTCGTAGAACAATAATGTTTTTCGTGTTGACCAATGAATTAGTTTGGCATTGGTTTGAAGACGGTTCCTTATGAGGGTCAAAAATGGTCGCGGGCTCTCGGTCTAGTAGTAGACAACAAGATTTACATTTTTCTTCGTTTGGCCACAAATGTGCCATCACGGCTTGGCGGTAAAAAATCGAATTGTAGAATGCCTCGGCCAAAAAATGTCAATCAGGTTCACGGCTCATTTGAGAAAATTAAACATTTATTGTCCAATACTATGTAACACGTTGAAGTAATAGATTCGATAAATCCAACGAATGATGCGTAATTTGTTTGTCGTCTGTGAAAGGTCTGTGAAGAGCCTTTACCTTTCATTTCATTGTTGGACTCTCAAGTTCACCTTGTTGCAATAACCATTCCCTTTCACACATCACTTACTTCTTAAAGACGTTCTAAATTTTCTGTGATACGGCTTATATTGTCCGTCTATTCAACATTGTCTCACAGAATGAATCTGCAAGAATTGTGAAAAATATTTTCCGGCGATGGCAGCGTTGAGCGAGCATGTTAAACACGTGCACAATACTAAGTCGATGGCAATTAATTACGAAAATAAGACCTTCTACATGATTGTGGCTTGTTAAGCCAACGAAGTGATGCCAATTTTATCGGACAATGAAAACTTCGAGGACGTGGAATGGTTGGATCAGGAATCAGGACGAAGTTCAAGCAGCCAGCATGTTCGAACTCATTTGTAAAGGAACGTCAGAAACGTTTTTGTTCAAATAAATTTTTTGACATTATTTTTAGTTTTTTAGGTGGAGGTATACTAAAACGGACGTCATTTACAGTGGGGTATGTGAAACTTGGCAGAATTGGACGAAGGGGTAGGGGGTGTCAATAATTTACCAAAAATAGCGGACGTCATTAATAAACGGCCCCTTATCTGGTTTTACTGCTGAACCGCTTTTGAAACTTTTGTTAAAGCATCTTTGATTCATTGGAAAGTGGTTCAGTAGTATACCCAGATAAGGTTCCATGAAGGTTGTTATATTTCCGAGCTATTTCAAGATCCCAATTTCGTTCATCACGGGAAGGTCGTGAAATTAGCCAGATATAAAACATTGTCGGAAAATATTTGAATTGGATCTCATAACATTCTCCAGTCTTCACTTTGCTCATTATTTCGAAACATTATAAAAAAGCTGATAAACGAACGATGCTTTGAGTTCGTAAAGAAAGTCGATAAACAAACGATAGAGTCAAAGTCAATGAAATCGATTCAATTAAATTAAAAATCCCTCACTGACGTCTATACATTCTTTCCCAATGATGCACATTCTCAGACCCAGCCGTTCCTATTTTTTTGTATTGTAAATTAAATATTTGAAAAATCAAAGAAGAAGAAAAAATAATCTCAAAGGTGGGCTCATAAACATGGAAAAAAATTTATTTACTTTTAAACGGAGCGTACCCAGCTCATACGTACGTACATGTTTAATACTCAGACCAGTTATATTGTTATTTCAAATGCGATTGAACCGAATGAATACATAAATACCAGAAACAACAACAGCATCGTCGAACAGGATTTTTTTATCCAAAACAAACAAGAACCCCAAACCTACGCAAATTGAAATTCTTTCAACTTGCTTGCCAGTGACTCCAATAAAAATTTCTGTAATTTCTCGAGATGAGATTGTGTTCCGTTCGGAATATATATATGAAGCTAGCGTGTAATATGAAAGCACACACAATAATATATGTCAGGAAGCAGCAATTATTGTCCATATGAAATGTACACAGAAATGTTCAGAATGCGATGAATATCACTACTCGACTCATCTTACGACGTATTCTCACTAATTTTTTGTTGTTGTGGACTGAGTGGGTCTAAATAATGCCCAACTATATGAATCCAATCAAACAGATAAGAAATCTACAAAATGAGAAGAAGCATAAAAAACGTCCAAACGAACAGAAAAAACTCCTTGCACAATGCTAGAACCATACAATTTAGTTAAATTAGACGAGTAGAAGGCGATAAAAATCTATGAAAAAAAAACAACATCGAAATGAAAAAGTGAAATGAAATTACCACCATTAAGTGTGTGTACTATGTGTGGTACAAGATGCCTATTTATTCGTGTGAAAAATATTATTCAAAATAGAGAGCCACACCAGCAACAAGCCAAAGTACAATAAGAACAACAACAGTGCCAAATTTCTTTCATCCTAGCGGCGTGCATCATCGTATTTTCTCCACTCAAATGTGGTGAGGAGAATATGACGTTTCGCCTTATGAGGCAGGAGGGAACAGGAGCAGGCGTGTATATCCAGGAAACTGGTTTTATGGTGGCTCTTCCTACTTAGGGGAAATCGCTAGTGTAAAACAGGCAGAACTTTTCGCGGCTTTCATGGGACCACTTTATCCCAAACCGTGGGAACGGGTTGGCTCAGTGGTAACGTACTAGCCTTCCACTAAGAAAACCCGGGTTCAATCCCGGTGAGGAGCAAATTCTGCAAAGGATTTTTCTTGAATGTATAGTCCAAAAGTAACGTTCCTAGGCGTACCGAAGCTTCATAATCTGGGTAGTTGAACACAGACAAAATATCTGAAGCTCATTGTCCGCTGAGATATGAGTTGGCGCCAAATAACTCTCTCTCGTGACGAACTCTATCTCCTGAGCGAACTCTCTCCTAAACGAACTCTCTCCCAACGAATTCTCTTCGAATAAATTCGTGTACTGTGCTCGTTTGCAAATGTTATTCAGTCAGGGGGGCGAAAGCCTGTTGACGGTGTTGTGTTGTTATCAAATCTAAAAAAAAAAAATCCCATGCGACAGAGAGCGTTGAGAAAATAGAAATCTTCTCGCATGAAAACGATTACAAACTTCACTTTGGTTGGAATTTCCTATTTTCTACCCCTCGGTTAACAAATAACTATTTCATATTCAATAAATGAAAATCCCATTCAAGTCAACAAAAAAAAATCTCTGTCGGAAGGAACACACCAATTTGCATACATTAATAGGAACGTATGGAAACGTATGCCATATGTGCCACAGATGAAGGTAAATTTGACGGACGATTAAATCTTAAATTATTCTCATTTTCGACTAATGGCTTTTCGGTGAAAAAATATTGAGTCTGAGATCTTCATTGGGTTTTCTTTCTACATACGGATCGCATCTTCCATTATAGGCATAAGACAGTAGCATATATGACGGCTTTGTGCCAGTACGATTTGGGTGAGGCATGAAGAAGTTAAGAAATTTATTCTAATTGGAAGTGACAAACCCATTTCTCAGTTAACTCGACATCATTTTCGAATGTGAACACACATTGTCGACACCACTTCAACATGGTTTAAATGTGTTGCTTGGTAATATTTCTATCTCTAACCGTTTCGATTGTCAGCTCCTAGTAAATTTATTGAGTTTTTATGAAGTCAATTCGGTTGTCAATAAATTAGCCTTCCATCAACACAATAAAGTACTGAAATTGGACATTTTACCACACAAATATTGACACTGTGAAACGAATGGGGACTGTTAACATTACCCATCAATGGGATAATTTGGACTATGAGAGGGAAGCTTGTATCTGAAGCCGAAAGCGAGTGATATATCTCTCGAGTGGATAAATGAATTATTTTGTAAAGACGTATAAGAAGCAAGCAAAACAAAAATTAGCAGAGTGAAGTCAAGTCAAGGGAAACACTGCGTTGAGTAAAATTTCATACAAAATAGTTTTCTGCTTGGCAGATCTGACTACGATCACACTTTTGCTTGTAGTAATCCATCCATTATGCACATGCTCACACATAATAAGTAAAATCTGCATTTTCGAATGAATCAATAATCTTACTTATAACAAAAACAAGAATTCCAGATGAGTCAGTGCCTCATTGTTTATAATAATATGTTCACGTGAATTGAGTCATTTATAGTCACCGTGAAACATGGAATAAAGAAGCAAAATAAATACGCAAAACGAGATTTTCAATTCCATTAAATTTGCACATCAATAAACATGAGCATTTCAGACTTAGTGGAATTGGGCAATAATTTCCCACAAGAAAAAAAAAATTCCATTCGATTGGTTCAGTTGAAATGTTTGTGTTTGTGTATACAATTCAGAAAGATTTGTTCGATATGAGTCCCATGGATTTTCAACGGATTATTCAATAGAAGACACACAACAAAAATTGTTGCTCTCTCGTCTACCAGAATTTATAATGAGGCTTTTCATGGGGCGTGTTTTTATACAATTTAAAAAATTAAAATTTTTATTTATGGCTCGTTTGAGTATTAAAAGCACACATTAATTTGGCAGATACATTTTGAGTCGAGTCATTGTTGCCGAATGTGGCCTTTGGAATATGTTAAGTAGCTCCCCAAGGATAATTTCTAGAAAATGGAAGCTCCTAAGAGCTGTTCGCAAGAGCGAATGAAATATAGAGAGACCAGGACGCTTCAGTCGTCATAACTGTATCATCTCTCCGACAAAATGCGAAACTGTTTTTTTTTGTTTAGTTTTAGGAGTCAATTTGCGAAAACTGCGACCAATCGGAATGCATGTTCATTTCACTTTTATACAAATTGGTCGTAGATTTGACAAATTGACACTTAAAGCTGCGGTCTGGTTGTCGGCAGCGAAGCTGCTAAAATGGAGAGCCAATCCAGAATCACATCGAGTTGGATAATCCTTTTTCATTATTTGATGACAGTGTAGGATGATGAATAATAAAACGCAATGGTTCACATCCTAACTGAGGCCTTAGGGTTTTCATTTGATGCTCATCATACCTCCGCCTAAAAAGTTAGACTCAGAAATGTTGTACATCGTGAATGGGTAGCGTCATTCTTCTGTGTACGTTTCTTTGAGAGCACAAAACACCTCAATTACCCAGATTATAAAGCTTGGATATAATTAGGAACGTTATATTCTTTCCATTCATCATCGCGACGTTTGATGTTATTTACATCAGCGATTGTTCTGTGTTGCTGGTCGGACATGGCAGAATTCGAATACCCACCACCAAAAATTCTTGCTGAAGTTTGAAGAAAAAAATCCTATGCAGAATTGGACATCACCGGAATTGAACCCGGGATTTCTGGGTGGAAGGCTAGTACGCTATACCACTTAGCCAACCCGTTCCATTTCATATGAAAAGTTGAAATGTCGAATTTTCGTCTTGAGTTTTGTTGACTTAAAGCTGGCGGGCGAAGTCAATTAATCGACGTGCAAATTCACATTTTCCTTCCAAAAAAAGTTGTTGATCGACGAAAACTAAAATTTTCTTTGTTCACATACCAAACAAAACCACTTCGGGAATTTCGTTCGACAATGGAATTTTTGCCAATTCACTCAGTCGAACTATTGCACATAAAATATTGTAGAACTGGCAGACAGTCTAAGATTCGATTAGAAAATTAACAGCTTCTCCTATTGCATTGCATTAAGTAGAAAATGCTCTGCAACGTTCCCATAATCCAACCTCCGCATCTAATGATTTCCATTATTTGTTTAGAAAATCTCTTTTTTGTATCATTTTGTAATACGACAATCTGAGGATAGCAGCAGGTACAGCATGAAAGGAGAACACAACAAAATGCTAAGCGAATAAGAAGATTAACTCAAATTGAATCTAAATACAGCAAGCGACCGGCTGTGTGTCGGCATTCAATTACTGGGTGTGTAGATAATTTGTTTCCGAATATTATTATTTATCGTTTGGAACCTTCAATAATAATCTTCGTTTCGATCCCTTCTCGTTGTTGTTTTGTTTTGTTTTTTATTTCATTCTTAAAGATCGACTCAAAACCAAAATTTTTTTGTTGTATGCTTGGAGATTTAATCGGCTGGCAATAATTTATAATTTTCGAAAAATAATTGCTTTCCTTTCTGTTTACGGATTTTTAAATTGGTCAATTTGATACGTTTACAGTGGCATATTATACAATACTGCGCGCGGTTTATGCTTTAGATGCGAGAGACCATTTGACTTTAAGTTGATAAAAATTGTAAATTGCCCAACCGGAAAATGGAAGCGGAGAGCCACAACCAATTTTTAATGGATCGATGGATTACAAGTGGAAAAAAAAGTCGTAGAATTTTTGCCATTACCGCAGCATTTACCTATAAAAATACCATGAATGATTTCTCCATAATGGTCTTTTCGATAGACATATCAACGAAGAAATAGAGCCAAAGTTCAAGTATACAACGAAACAATTCACCGGTAAGTTTGAGAAGAAAAAACCGTTGAGAATGTTGAACGACTCTTACACTAGACAAAAATCACAATATGCTAACCGAACCAGACGCGCCATAACTTGGAGACTTAAGTTCCCACACATTACCTATACTTTCAAGATCTTGTTACGCACGTAACCTATTGTGCGTGCGAGAGTTTAATTTACCGAATGAAAGGAGGATGTCATTCTATTGAGGATCATGAGTCGTAGAGGTTATCGGCACTCATCTATAAGTTTTGTTTATGTGTGTAAAAAACGTCCAAGATAGATTAGTTGAGCAAACAATGGAGATAGAATTGCGATCTATCGGGAGAGGGGGGACCTCAAAATTCAACAACGATGCTTCCGTCCCTATACCCTCGCAAGTCTTGGTATTGTGACATTCTTATTGAGTGTAATCAGCCTTCTAATTCGAGGATGCATTGAATTTCACTGACAAATTAAACCGAAAACTTAAATTCTAATCAACAAAATGAAAAGTTATCAACAAAACTCACATCTTCCTACAACTGCTGCCATACACACAATTAACCACATCATTGTCTTGAATTGAAAATGTTTTCAATATTTCTATCTATTCCAATTAGCCGGGTCCGACAAAGTTATGAAATACTGTGACACTTCGACCGATCGTTAAATTATTAAATACGAAAATTTAATGATTCAAATTAAGCAGAATAACCGAAAAACGAAGTCGTCTCCCGTTTTTGTTTATATGTCTTCATAAAAAACGATCTCACAAAATGTTCCGTCTTATCGGCCACACATTGACAAAAAAAAAATGCTTTTCTTCTCCGATGTTTCATTCAATTAAGCGGAATTTTGTATTGAATGTAACCGGTGTTGTCATTCATTACTCGGTGCGTAAATGTATGATAATAAAACAATCGAAAAATGATTTGTTCAAAATTCGAAACCACACACAAAAGTATTTATCTTAACTGGAAAACGTTTTGTTCTTTATTGTAATTTACAACCGCTAGAAATTAACAAAAGCATAAATTATAATAATAAATTACGCAAACGAAGATAGAACACAAAATAATAAAATCTAATGCTCCTGCACACCACGCAACAAAAAAATATTCAAAGTCAACGTCAGTCGAAGACGGAATGCAGACTGAGATCACAATTCCAAGACATTCTTCTCCTGTGAAGCAAGTGGCTATAATAGTAAGTCTGTACACACACAGACACACACGCACACATCCATAAGCACGACATGGTCGTTGCGCGAAATTAGAGTGAAAAGAGAATCTTCGGTTATTTCATTCATAAAAATTTTGTAAGAAAAATGAAATAGCGATGCGAGCGACATTGTTTTGAAAGTATGTGAAGAGTGGTGGTGTGTTTCGTGTTCGCTTTAGTGTGAGGTCTTTATTTTTGGTAAATATTTGTTCTGATGGATAAAAGTTGTCTGGTCGTTTTTATAGACTTCAACTTTGTCAACGGAAAAATATCTCGATTGTAGGTAGAGATTACACGGCTCTTCTCTTTTGACTAACGATTGAGTACGGGCTTCTGTTTAATCAATGATACCTATGCCCTGGCCGCTTTGACTAACGTATAATTTTTGGAAATGCCATCAGTCTAGTCGATCCCTTTCAGATCAAAGAAAGTAGCTTAACAACAACCCATAACAGCAATGAATGAAAGTAGATGCAACAACCTCATTTGTAGTTTCATTGCATGTTTTAGGCCAGCCGAATCTAATCTGATATTAATAGTTCAGGGCAGATCAGTTTGCAGATCAACATGTCAATTTTTTGTGTCCAGAGAGGCTCGGTTTTGAACCCACCAACTTGAGAACTGAGAACTAAGTTGATATGTTTAAAGGTTTTCAGCGAGCGTTGAAGTTAGCAATTCGTGAATTGCAACAATCGATGCGACGCGTTGCGGTAAAAAATCGAAAGTATACTTCTGTCCGATTTTCAAATCTTTGTAAATTCACGCCCCTGATATACGTGCAAATAGATTTGATACTGGTTGTATGCAAGGTTGTTTACAACAGGTTAAGACACCTCTGAGATGATCACGAAGGCAGTGGCACCCAAATTTTTTAGTGGTGACATCTGCGCCAATAAATTTTTGTATGACGATTCAACTCAACAAAAAAAATTTATTTTCTTTAAGTTGACTTTGCACACAATCTGTAATGAGTGCGTTCTCAATTTTGTGGGTGTCTTAACCCGTTATAAACAACCTTAGTTATATGCAAGGCTAGACATAGGAGGTCTCGCCAAACAGGCAATCGGCTGCCACACCACTTTTCATGCAAAAATTTCACCACGCCATACAAACTTAATTGTGGTGGGTTTTTTTGTAACCTCCTTAAGTGTATAGCCTTGGTATAATGTCTGTGAGAGGTGTAAAATTAACAAAAAACGAAACGTGTAGCAGGCTCAATATTTTTGGCGAATAAGTTGAATATAAAAAAACACTCGAGGCAAGACGTCACGTTCCTATAACTAAAATACTTTTCTAGACATTTATTTTCGTCTACATCCGAAGAATTTTTAAATTCCGAATTAACATGGACAGCTCACGGAATCTTCCAAATATTTGCTGGACATCATTTGTGGACAGTCCCAACCATTAAGCTTTACTCGAGAGGTGACATGGTGGCGCTGATGCTAATCGGCAACGAAAAATTGCATGAACATGCTTGAAAATGACAGCCCCAACATGCCATCTCTCGAGCATCGATCTAAGAATACCTAGATTTGCAAAGTCAAACAGCAACTTGAAAAACAATCTTTTTGAATGTGTGTGTGATA
>JANTFA010058339.1:0-14943 GCA_026413405.1 Phytosciara flavipes | reverse complement strand
GAAAACTGACGAGTCATATGCAAAAGTCTGAATCATGAAATTATCCGTTCATTTCACTTTATCTCTTCAAACTTTTTTTTTTTTAATTTTTTTGCTGTGGTCACATGACTTCATTATTGTCGACATATTTTTTGCTGGCATCGATGTACTTTACCGCATTATGGGCACAACCCTTCTTGCATAACTCACAATTTCTTTTTGTTTTTTAAATCCCATAGTTTGAAGTTCAGATATCTTTTGAAAATACTTGAGAGCAAGAAACAGTTTCCATTCCCTTCCTGTACTCTGCATAAAAATTCCTTTCATAATTATTCATGAAAAAACTTTTAATTATTAACAACAAGTCATAATAATGTCCCATCCTGACAGGCTTCTTTGCCTCGTTTTTTCTTGCTTGGCACAGGATGCTACTGAACGTTCTTCATTCATCGCATAATGTGTCCTTGAAAATGAAACGGTAAAAAAATGTTCAAAGAAATACGTTGATGGCATTGACGTTTTCTCCTTCATCGACACACACAAAACAAAAAACGATTTAGACGAAAGAAAGATGGTGAAATGGAAGTATGTTTGTTAGTAAAAGTGGAATGTTCCCATCTCAGAACAATGTCAAAGTAACATTCTGTGGTTTTCTGTGAGCTCAACCTTTCTTTGGTAGAACAATTTGTACCACTTTCCATCTGTTGATGTAGAAAGTGGAACCTTTTGCTCGTTGATTTAGGTCAGTGAAGTTTGTAATATTAGTGGATAGACAGCACTCTCGACAACTCTACCATAGTCGAAGTATGTTCCAGACACAAGTTTTTTTGTCAACACACTTCAGTTTGACTGTAGTTTCTTCCTTAACTTTTCAGAAACGGTAGATACGGCGCGATTATATTCGGCAAATCTGATACTTCATTTGTTGGAAGTATTGGGTGGTGGTTTTCCGATGCGAAATCTTCTACTTCATTTGTTAAAACCGAAATTTTCGTATTTAAGAAGCTGCAACGCCATTTCAATTCCTTATTTTGTACATTGTTGTCGATGACAGATGACTTACTCTATCCTCGTTATTGTTTCATTGAGCTCAGTAAACTAATAACAAACGTAAAAGATCCATGCATATATGCCTGGACTTGATACAACACAAATCTGAAGGGTTGGTAAAAGTTAGAAGTTTCATTCAAATATAGCAACAAATATAGGATTTCGATTCCCAACCGTGACAGAAGAAAAAGCGATTGTCAGACATGTATTCACAACATGGTTGTTTGAATTGGTTCGAGTTTGTGGTAGTTGGTGGATAAAGCTTGCAAAAGGCTTTCCGATAAAGGTTCAAGCTGGGGCAAGCTGGCATTCTAGTTTAACTAGTTTGGATCCTATGTACAAAGATGGCACTCAACATCGATGTAACTTAGGTTCGTCGCGCAGCTTACCACTGGCACAGTAAGGAAAGGACCTCAAAAAGTAGAACCACAATCAGTGAAACTGATAAACAACAATCCAGCCTCTGACCCATCAAAAGGGTTGTTACCGCGGATTATAACACTCGTTTCTGTGAAATGTCAACTGGCAGGTGAACGCATCAAACGTCAAGATATCGATGTTTTGAAGACGTAATATCGTCTGTGTCTTATGCTCCTTAACAGATTAGATAAGAAGCTATCAGCAAATTGATAAACAATATTTCAACGACGTACCCGCTGAATATTAGAACTATTTGAGAAGGAATATCCCCGAGATTAAATTAAGCAAATAGCCACTGATTACCTCTTCCATTCGCTTGTTTCCAGTGAGTAATCGCGTTTTTCTTGCTACATATTAAACTAACCTCTGACGTGTTCATTTGTGAATCGTCTAAAAGTGTACCACAATCTGTCGTGCAATACTGTTTGGTCGTAAAATCTGATAACAAATTAGCGATTCATATAAGATCGGTGATTAGTTATTGTGCAATAAATGGCCAGCCAATTTGCGGTTAAATGTGGAACGGTGAAGTTGTCTGTTTCACTCAAAGAATCGATTGATTCTCCCGGCTGTGGAAAGTTGATTGCTGTCAACAACCATTTTGTCGAATAGTGATACTACTGACATGCATACCTCCAATGACGTTTTGCATGGCCATGGAGTGAATATTTGCCTAAATTTCCTTCTTTATTTCGACGCATGTCTACGCGCAACATTCAATATTGAACAAATAAATGAAATTCTTTCTACCGAATGGAATTCTTTGACTATACTACCCGACTGAAACCCATCCATATTTTTCTCGCATGTAAAATTATTTTCGACGATTTCTGTGTCACACAGATAAATCTTTCAGCATCATTTACAATTCAAAACTATAAAAGCGAAATCTTGAATTGACCAATTGTAAAATGATATCGTAGTAATTATGCAGCGAATTTATATGATTGTGTCGTTCGTCGTCGGCCATATTATATAGAACTCCGATAAATCACAAATGATCACCATTTAGTTACCCACTTTTGATGCTCACACGTTGAGTGTGGATTGTTGTTGAGTTACATTAACATACATGTCACCTCAACGTGTTGCAGTTTTTAACGTAGATATGATGGTGTGCAACCGGATGATGTGTCCATATTGTATCCGGATGACAGTGAGTTGTTAAATAAATCATTGCAATGATAATAAAGAAAATGGCCTTTCACCACAAGCTAATTTCTTATTTTATCCTTTGGACATTAGGAACCTTGCAGGGCTCACAGCTTTCGAGAAGATGTGCAGAATTCATGAGGAATGTGTTAGGCAAATCCTTTTTTACATAATACAGTGCCATCCTCGTAACCTCTGAGGAATTCCTGTTCTCGTAAATTCATGACTCTGGATGAGCTCAGAGTTGTTATTAACGACTTCATTTAACTTCTTGGAGAAATTGTCATTACTATGTAATCAGTAGTTTGGCAAAGGCAGGACCACATCAGCGAACCTTGCTTTCTTGCAGATTCGCTGTTATGAACAATTTCTACAGACTGTTTTAAGAGCGCATCTTCCTTTTCTCTGAGATAAGGATCGAAATCGTTCGACCGAGGTCAAGAAATGACTCGACATGAAAATTCAGATCACTTCGAGTAATTTTCTGAAAACAAAGCTGACCTGACCTGACCTGAACCTGAATTTTTGGAAAGGTCTCAGGTGTTTGGGCAGTCGTTTACATAAAACGTCATAGAAAATGAATATCTGGAAGAAGAGTTACACGTAGCGATGCGAAATTGACCTTATTCAAATCTCTCTTCGTTTGAATGAATTGAGTAACTCAGGCGGTACTGATTTTTTTTCTAATAACAAGATTTTAAGTACGAACAGTGACTCCAGTTTATTGTAGCTGCACATAATGAAGCGAAAGAGACCTAATTCTTAAAAAAATCTTTTGTTGTAATGTCAAACTTGATAGTAGAACAAAAGAACAATTTAAATTTACGTCTCTTTCGCATCGTTAGAACAATATATTAGAGAGTGTTAAAGGAGAGCGATGACTAGTTGAATTTAACTAGTCTCGTATACAACGTCAAAAATTCTTGAATAACAGTCACGGTCTGTTTACAAACGAAACCGCATAATGCGCTGATTGTCTACTTTTCGTGAACTGTCAAACAGCAATGGAAATTAAACGTCAGTTTTGTAAAATAGGTGGTTTTCGCATTGTTGTGAGCAGAGTACAGAGATTAGTAGAGTCGTAACAAATTTGAAACTCATACCAACGCCATCTGTACATCTTTTCGACGAACAAAAAAACACTTTCTACCAATCTCATACGTGTATGTTGAATAATTGTTTTTTTTTCGTCTAAATATTTATTCATCATATTACCGTCATGTCATCAGTATTTATTGGTGGTCTAGATGATTATTATTAGGATGAGCCAATGATAGAAACGTGTCATTTTGTTTTTATTGTAATGGTGTTTATATGCGCACTAATAAATTTGAAAAAAAAAAGAATTAAAAAATATTTTGAAACAAAGCAAATTTTTTCAAAGAAAACAAATAAATTAAGTGGAAGAGAGACTAGACAGGGCAAGGAGCGAGATAAAAAATCGAACATTTTTGCTTACGACAACGCATTATATGCAATGTGTACGTAGGTATATGTTGTGTGGTTGAACCGTATGTATGTATGTAATTAGCCATTCGGTAAACAAGAAGAACAATTGTTGTAAATACACAGAAGACAAAACTAATTTCCAATTTTTTTGTTCCACAAATTTATTTTATACTCAAACTCGAAATAATTATATTTTTACATGGAAAAATAGTCTATGTGTACCTAGACCTAGAAGAGAAGAAAAAAAAACATGAAGTGGACCCGCACGAGTAGTTGACATGACGTACCACCAGATGTCCATAATATCTTACAACTACTCTAAGACGCTACTTCCGATTATTTCATTTAAACTCATCCCTTATTCAAATTTCTCACAGCAATTTCGAAAGTGCCGTTCGAAGTCTAATTTGAAAATTGAATTTTGAGCGAAAATCTACCAAAATTCAGTCAAATTTACTTGAGATATGGGCAAAAAATACTAAAGCGCGCAAAAAAAAAGTTAACGAAATTCGGATGAACAGACAATTATAGGCAATAAACACTGGCAGCCATTTTCTAAAGTCACTATAAACAGCACCACCAGTTTATAGCTGACATTACCATTTTAACAAGAAAAAAAAATCATGAAAAGCAGATGAAATTCATCCAAGGAATCGACAACCAACTCTTTACTTCACTGTAAGGTCGAGTAGCTCCACTTAAGCTCACTTCATGGGCTCCGATCCCGTGATCCGATTATGACAAACTTTTTTTTTTCCAAATTGGTGTAGTTTCTCAATTGCACCGTCTAACTTTGTACGAGTTAATAATTGCGAGAAAACTCAATTCGGCTTCGAAAATAATTCGGATCGACTAGACCGATATTGTGGTCCCATCAAGATTGGTTTCGTTTCACTGGTAATACTACTTTCGGTAACCTAAAAAATGGCCACTAGCACCATAGTATTCTAGTGCATGTATTTCGAGTAAATTACTTTTGATTTTCGTGAAATTTTTTTTTGTTTGAAAGGTGAAGTTGATCGTAAAGCGGTGGTAGAACTGTTTTCGGTGACATAAGAAAATGGCCACCAGCTGCCATTATGGATTTCTGAGTTTCCTAGCCTCATCTCAAGTAAATTCAACTTGATTTTGATGAAATTTTTCGGAGTTTAATTTTCAAATTAGACTTCGTACAGGACTATAGAAATTGATGTAAACAATTTTAACAAACGATGAATATAGTTATGGAATGATTTAGAGATGCAATGTCGTACTCGTACATTGCTGATTTGGCATCTATGGGTGACCATAGAAGGTTTGCCCTTACTCAGGGATTTGAATCTGACGTGTTACAAACGTAAGAGTGAAAGCATGAGACCCCCGTTACCTCGTATGGGTCGAAAAATTTTAATACCCGGCACCATATTAAATACATAGACAAACTATCGGTTAATATACCACACTGAGCTCACATCCACATTTCATATGTATTACATTTAGGTGTATCTCACATATTTATTCGTTAAAAGAAACGTCATAATTACAGTTTTTCATACCAGCCAACTGGCACTTTACAATACCACGATTTTATACAATAAATTTAAAATATAGAAAAAAAAATTGAAAGAAATTTTTTTCGCTATCAGCAGCGAACTAGTCCTATTCTTTCATTATAAATTTCATATAAATGAACACATTAATGTGTGTAGAGAGACATAGCGATCGTTCCGTCGTCGTTTGTGTCTATGTGTTGTACATGCCATTTTAATAAGCGCATTGAACTTACGAAAAAATAAAAAACCCATCCATGTTGTATACAACAACACATTCAATCTTTCCACAGCCGAACCTAACCTACTCTATCGTCGTTTTTGATTGTATTCTATTTGCTTAAACAAGCTCCATAAGTGTTTCTTTTTTCAAATTCTTCAAATTTTATATTAAAACTTGAAAATGTATGTTTTTCGGTCTTCGACACTTATTTTAACAAGATCAACGCCATCTCTCCAACCAGTATACGAAAACGAGCTTCTTTTAATTCTGTCAAGTCAACATAAACCTCTTGTTATCTTTGTAACGATATTGAAGTATGTAATGCTTTGTATACGGACACTTAAACGAACGCTAAACATCGACAAATATTCATTAACAAAATATTCATAAGTGCGACGAGCTCTTCTACACCACAGAATTCTGAAGTGAATGTCTTGGGATTCAGTACACTAGTGACATGCCCCCCGACAGCCATGTAAATTTGTATCTATTTACAATTGATTATGTTGGGACGTTCGTCAAAATGTAACTGCTAATCGCTGCTAATTGATAGCCGCTAATTTTACTGATTTGAGTAAACAATTTTTCACATTTCTCTCTGCTGTTACGTTTTTTTTTCATTCGAACTTTTTTTTTACTATTCGACCTAATTGACTAGGAAAATGCTCTGGTGTGTGAATCATCATTCATTCCGTCGATCAGTGAAGCCAATCGAAAACTTTCAATATTTTAATTTGACGATTAACATTAGTTTAAGGTCGAAATTGTTATTCGAAATGGCTTTGAGACCTCGGGCCGTGTGTGATACTTATCTTGGTCTTGAATTCGTTCAAATTTTTGCTTAATTATCAAATGCTAATCAGACCGTTTGTCATTTCAACACACATGTACGGTATGACACGTTGGTTGTGGCATATGGTTCATCGAAATGCGTTCGTTAAAGAAGAATATTCTTAGAATTTCTCCATCCAATGCTTGTCTTTTTTATCCATCTTCTTTTTGAAAAACACAGCAATCATTTTGGACTTACGGCTACTAATGGTCCAGCCGCTGGACTCCAGCGAAGGTTTCTGCCACTGTTCAGTTCGGAGAGACAAAGTGCAATTTTTATTTCCGTTAAAGTCTCGATAAATGAAATGGCCAAATGAACCTCAAGAGGCTAGTTATACCATTCTCACGTGTAGAAGTCTAGCGAATCATAAGCGAAATGAAAGTGAAGCATGCTGACACATGTGGGAAAGTATAAAATGTCAGCAATTTCCTATGAAACCTGCTCCAATCAAGACTATTAAAAAGCGCCATTGCACCACCATGGAGCCTTATTGAAAATGAATCGACGATTCAACTTTTCTATTTATTGATTTTCACTTGACTAGTCCTTTGTAGTGTAGTCTTTCAAATTACTTTTATAAATGAGAATAAACTAAAGTGTGGTCGACCGACAGTCTGCCGTTACAAAAGAATGAAAACTATGCGGCAACCATTCTAAAAGTATCATCGAGAATTTTTCCATTTTGAAAATGCACCGAATTTCAACACCCAATACATCCAATCGAAAACATTACTTCAGTTATTCCATTACCAATTGTTCAAACATACACTTTTCACTGACACCACAAGAAAAATGTTTGCTCAAAATATTGATTGTAATGTTAGTTGTTGCCATTAAAACTTAAAACACTGAAAAAAATAAATTCATTTCACGCTTCGAATGTGTTAAAATACACTTCTAGTCCTCGGTGCTTCTACATTTTGTCTTACCCATACCGCGCACACACATCAGTGAATTAAATTAAATTTTGTAGTGAACTTGTACGCGTGTGTAAACGTACTTGAACACATGGTGGTTGGTTTTATGTAAGTTTATCAATTCGTCCGCTCCAATTGGTCGTTGCTAATGAAACTTTTCGAGAGGAGTCTTGGAACTTGAACCAATTTGATTAACAACATACTGTAAGGAAGGGCATCCCCTTAACCTAACTAATTCGATTCACAAAATGAAGAGGAGAGAAGCAAGCGTGGGTCTGTACTTCTATTTCTTGACACGTTGCCTCGACTGCATTGCATCGTTTTCTGCATATTGGGTTTTTTTTTTGCGAAATGAAATGAATTTTACATGCTTTTGCATTCCATAGGGTCGAAAGTGGCTTATTACGTCACAAGAGATGAAAATTTGATTGAATTGAATCTAAAAAGCATGTAAAGTTCTTCACATAACTCAGGTCCAGTTTTCGTGTGATTGTTGACCTCGGTTTCAGATCGAAATTTACACGAAATCTGGACTTTTTAACTTTCCATCACTAGCTATTCTCTTTATAACTAAATATCTCATCAATAGATCAGCTCAATTTTTGTCCTTAAATCATATTGAGGAACAACCAGGCCCCCTCTCCATCTACTGCTGACATGACTTATGAATGCCATCTCAGATAGAAAGACTATCACCACTATGAATGAATGAAATTCGTTATTGTTGTGCTGCGTTACTACCATACAAAGCATATCCATCAATAACAAGTTCAAAAATGTTGACTACTCCACGCGTCGCTATCAACATTAGACGACTAAGAGAACTGTTACTAAAAGGTTAAGGTCACCGATCAATGACTTTCACAAGATGATTTAGTGAATACAGTCTGCGGGTTAATGGTCGAATCAAGTTTGTATAGAGATAGATCGAAAGAGTAGGATCACTAAAGTGGTGGAGTTTTGAAAACTGACACACTTTCTGTTCCTGTGAGTTTTCGCTTTCTTCATATAAAAGTTCATGGAAACCACAAAGCAAAAATGTGCTGGTTGTCGAAATTCCGTGTGTGTACCTTGGCCGCCAATAATGCTTATTATGTAACCGAGGGGGTGATGAAATTTTTGGGACAGACTGATGGAATTTTTGGAATTCGGAATGTTTGGAATCTAGTGTGTCTAGGATACTTCATATTTTAAGAATTTTCAGTGGAATTTTTTGAGATGGAATTGATTGGAATGTTTGGTGGAATTTTTGAAAGAATCGTAAAGTTCAGTGACACTTCTTTGGCCAAGACATTCTCCAAATGGATTTTTTACGGCGAAGCCATGGTGTCACATTTTTGGGCCCCATCATGGCCTCACGGTTAAAAGTCGATTTTTGAAAACTGCCCTACAAAGCAAAAGAAACTTACAAACCAATTTTAACTAAAGAATTTTTTTGTCGAAATTGGTTTGTAAGGGCCTTGTTGGGCAGGAATGTCTTGGCCAAAAAATGTCAAATGGTTTTACGATTATTTGATAGTGGAAATGGAATTGTTGGGACAAATTCTTAAACAGTGGTTACCCCCTTATGAATGTTGAAGGCGACATATCTTGTTCTAGCTTTGACGTTACTAAGTCATTCACACAGAGACTGCTCCTCCGCTTTGATTTCACCAATTTGATCACAGTGTGGAGTGGTTCTTCAAGTCGGTCTTGTAATCAATTTTGTTTGAATCGCATGTCGGGTCAAATCTTAGGTAAATATCCAGTGACATGAACTTTTAAAGCCTTTCAAAGTAGTGAAAATTTCGTAATGTCCATTTTGAATCTGATATGACGACATAAACGAGGCAAGAAAAAAACGATCGGAAAACTTTTGATGAATTTGTGCTTCGAATATGGTATTGAATTTGGTCGACTGCACTTCATATAAACCAAGAGGAATTATTGTAGCCCGAGTTCATATTGATTTCTATGTTTCGTTTTCTATTTTTATGTGAAACTTCACGATTTTTTTCCTCGTCTTTCTATTTGTTGTTGTTGTTGTTTTATACCTAACCAAAAGAGGTTCCGTAAAAGCAACATTTAAGTGAAGCCATTCAATAAAAGAATGAAAAAAAACGTGATAAACTGAAAAATTAATCGAAAAAATGAAATATGTAAGTGAAGGAAAGTACACATCGAATCGAAACCGCAACCAAAGTCATTTCGGGTATGTATCGATAGAGAAAATGTTGGTGTACGTAAAAGTGGAAAGACAAATTTTTTTTCTTTCTTTAAATGCAAATGGCCATTAGTGTAAATGAAGCACTTTTGTATTTAGTTACTTTCATATATATATAAAGCCTGAGCGAGAAGTTTTGAATGTAATAATTTATAGGAGAGATATATCTCTAATTGAAAATATAGCTCGTTTGTATAGAGGCTCCGAAGTCAGAAGGTTGTTGAACCTTTTTTTCTCGTAAGTTTTATATGAACATTTTCTATAACGTTTTTCTGTATAATTCCGCTTTACAACACACAAATGGGTACGATTTTTATTTTTCGTATATTCATTTCATTTTGCTTGTTGTTGGCCGCTGTTGTTGTTGTTGGTGTCGTTGTTTCGATTCCTATTTGCTTACATTATTCATTATTTATCGGTGAAATAATTTGTGTTTATTGTAATAACATCACTTTTCAATGGCGTCTTGAAAATCATCATCATCATCATCATTCACACACCAGAGAGACTGAAGTGGAACACATAAATAGAATTATGAAAGACACCAATTTCAGTTGTTTTGTTTCTCTTCTTTTCTTTTCTTTTTTTTCTGTCTTTTTAATGAAGACTACACACACTCACCACCGCACCACCACCATCTTTTTTTCTGTTTCTCTTCTATTTTTCAATATTAACAATAAAACCGGATAATCATGCTGCTACATTTTGTTTCGTAAAATTATAAAATGGCTAAGCCCGACAATGTGTTTTACAATTATTACAATACATTGATACGGATTTCCAAGCATATATCGCGTCCAAGTTATAATTTAATGTGCCGGCGCGCGGAATGCAGTCACTTCTACTTCACAAAAAAAATTTTCCTTTTTCCGTTCTGTCCGATTTGTATTGTCGCTGGTTGTTTTTTTTTTGTTTCTGTGGTGGATTCAACGGAATGAGTACGGGGCCAGAGGATGAGGGTATGTGAATATACAATATTCATTTCGAAGAAATCGATAAAGTCCATTGGAATAGTATTCCCGTTGGAACACCCTTTTTTGCTATACCATTTTCAACGTCATTTAAACTTTCACATATTCCCCACCTGAAAACATATTTGATAAATTGCAAATCTATTACTTCGATTGGTCTATGCACGATCTGTTACTTCATTTGTTTAAGCCAGAGGGTTGCAATGTTGATACAATAAACCGGCGCTAACATATCACGCACACAGAATTGGAACGAACATCGTGTGATGTTTTCCAAATTATGCGACATGAAACTCGACAGCTAATGCTCGAAACAGGTCAGGTTTCGCCTGACATGACCCTCAATCAGGTCAGGTTCAGGTTAAACCTGAATAAAACCCGAATCTCAATTTTTAATTTTAGGCTTGATAACTACAGGTTAAGGTGTACCTGAGCTTAAGTTACCAAACCTGAAGTAAAATTTCAGGTTCAAGATTTATTAATCTCTAATTCAGGCTCAGGTCAAAATCAGGTTCAGGTCAACCTGAAGTAAAACAGATCCGACCTGCTGTTTGCCATTGCATATCTAGGCTTTCTTATAGGTATGTTCGAAGATCGTGGAAAATGTCAGTCATCATCCACAAAGAATCCTACACAACCTCGCCTTTAAGTTTTGTCCCAGTGAAGTTGTTCTAGTTGGGGTTATGTCCGCTTCTATGAATGCCGGTCGATTGTTTGTTCGGCCTGTCAAAAATCGTTTTTACAAAAATATCTCGAAATCCATTAATCTTTCCGTAGAGAATGTCTGATTCATTCCAAATCGGCTCGCTAGACACTAGTATACCAGATGAGGTTTCATGAAGGTTGCTCTGAGAAAAGTCCTACCGATTCCGAGCTTTTTCAACACCTGATTCCATTCTTTATTTAGTCAGGTCATGTTAGCTGAATCTTTGGATTGTGTCTGACTACGGCCCTGGATCTGTGATTAATTGTAATTAACGTATTCATCAATGGTGAACTGTTCCATAATGAGAATCTTGTACTTCATCAGTTTAGCATCACCTTCACGTGAACAGTACAGTACACAGAACACCATGCAGTTCATGGTTTTGTTGTTGATAACATGAGACTATTACTGACAATAGCAAGCGCTGTTGAGAATAGATGACAGAATTTCCCATAAATTATCCTTAAAAAACACGCAACTTGAAGTGACTCGTCATTACGCCAGAACTTACATCGAACAATCATCACAAGCCAATCCTTTTTGGTTCGCTTATTCTTGATATATCTGATCTCCAGCAACAACTTTGGGCTACCGTCCAATATATTCCATTTCTTGTTATAACTAATGACCCTCCATTAGCAGGCCTACATATAACTAGACTCGAAGTGAATTAATTTTCACTTTCATTTATCAGCTCACATCAAGGGTATAACAACAACTTGCTGTTGACGAGCCTATAAACATGGTTTCAACTTCAAGATATTTCCATTTCTTATTTAGCTGAATGATTGTTAGGATAAGAATGACCGACATTCGACAACAGCAACAAAAAATGCCGGATAATCCTACTTGCATAGTCAGGTGCTTGTTATTCATTCGCATTCATGTTTCAATGTTGTGGAAGTTTCAACTCAATATATGACAACGACTGAAAGGAAAAAAGAAAATTTGGCCAGAAAAGGTTGTGTGCATTACATATTGTGTGACATATCAGTTATTCAGGCTTTCAGAGAGCAATAGAAAAACAAAATAAATTCCAAACGACCAGCAAAGTTAAATAGAAGCCGAACAGTAGAAAGAGTGAAAACACGTTTTTCGTTGTCAATGTTTTCGTTCTCACTCTTTTGGGTAGACGAACTTGCGAAACTCATAAGACATCGAATTAACGCTGTATAGAACAGCTGTATGTTATGTGACTCAGCGTTCTTTTTTTAAAGGCACAAACAGGCAGTTTTAGTGTCACGTTTTTTTATTCTCCTTCTTCTAAAGTACAGTGTGACACAAGTAACTTGAATTTTTGAATATCTTGTGTGTAGTCGCAAATGAATACGCAAATGAATTGGTACATCTAGAACACTTCCTTTACTTGTTCCTTGCTCTAATTTCTGTAAACTGTTTAACTCCAATCGAAAATCGATTGTTCCTACCGTTTCTTCCTTATGTCGGTAACCATAGAGCAGTAACCTTTAAATTTTAGTGCTTCACTCCACCTAATTTGACTATAGTAATTAACGTCACACCGTGTAACAATGACGCGCTCTCACTTCATTACCATTTCAAAAATATATTTTGTATTTGATTCGATATGGAATCAACAATGGATGCCAATAATATTGCATAACATGAGGTATCGCTCGTTATACATACGGGTCGTTTGTGTTCCTTATTGGTTTTTACTTTACATAAATATACCGAAAAGAACATTGGAAATTCGGTGTGCCCCGCAACCGAAAAAGAGATTTTATGAAATGAAATTGAAAATGAAATCCAGTTTTCGATTGCGAAATTCTAAAGTTCTGGTTTCTTTCCTCGCACGTCAATGTGATTTGACAGTATGGAAAACACGGTTTTTGTTATAATATATGCTCGTAATGGAATTCAAAACGAAAAGATGTTTATTGAGTGTACGGAAAGAGAACATTTATGTTCTGGTTATACACAGTATACAACTACCCGACGACGACAACAACAACGCCACAGTGGAAAACGTTTTTCAGAAAGGTGTGCACACAACGATAGACATAACCATGTCATCCATAAATTACAACAAAAAAGATAGAAATGAAAAAAAAATTAAACAAAAATTTCATTCCTTTACATACACACAGGCAATAATAGGAGGGGGTCATTCACAAATTAAGCCGGCTCAAAATATTGGGAGTTTGAAAATCCCCGCCTTTTTATATGTCAAAGTGTATGGAGAAAAGGTCAGAAATGATGCGTCCGCTTACGTTGAAAATCGACTCTCCCCCTCGCTGTATAGCGTGCGTAATATGTGGATGTCCCCCCCATATATACCATCGCACATTTTACAAACCGAATTCATCTCTTTCCCTTTCGGCTTGGTGTATTTCCATCGTTTTTTTTATCTTATTATAGGTACACTTCACGAAAAAAAAAACTCTTTTTTTTCCTTCAATGTTTAATTAGTTGTGTGCTTTTTTATACACACAATATTTCTTCTCATGTCGCGTGTCTCTCGCTTGTTCAATGTTTATACATGCATACATGATCGTGCACATGTATGGTTACCACTTTATATACACAGGCACACGAGAGGAAGCCAGAAGTATAAGATGGTCGCTAGATGTTGCTGCTGCTGCTGCTAATTTTCGATACAATGAACTATTTAAAAAGGCATTCACACATTTACATGACCGATCCATACACATTTTATGTGTGGTTATTGTTGATTTGTCAGTTGTGTTTGGTGTGTTTTTTTCTTCTTCTTCTTCTTCAATGGATAATGTTGAATCAAATCAGAAATGAGATGCCGCCGCGTGGTTATTTCAATCGGCACCCCGGTGTTATTATACTTCGGACATTTGGATTGATTTGAATGCGTTGTTAATGGCTGTTTATATGATTCAGTGGTCATATGGACCGATTGTGACTTATTCGATAGTGAAACGTCCGATTCTTATTCAAATTGTTGATTCTTTTCGTCATCTTCTGTTCAACAAAAAAAATCTTTCTTTCTAACATTTTAAACCAATTGAACTGAAAATTATATGGCTAACGAACCATCATGTCTCCTTGATATGCGACAGTGCTGCCAAAAAAATGTTTCTAAATTATTATGTTCGTATGTGTCGTGCACACACGTTCTGTGCTACCCGAGCAAAATGGTTTTGTTTTATTTTGACGGTGTTACGTGCATGGGTTTTTGATTGTTTCCACCCCGGAACAAATAAATGTGATTACGTTGAGGTGTTCTGTTTCTGTAGAATAGCAACTGAAAACTGAATCAGTCGGGTTCGTTTTTGAATTGAGGCAGGTATAGTCGCTGAAGCGGCTTATATGTTGTGTGGATAGTAATTTCCTCTCTTGTGGTTCTTAAGCCACTGAAATATTACGTTTGCTCGTAATTTATTGGTAGGCTTGAAAAGGTATTGTCAATGCAGAAAGATTAAAGGACACTAATTGTAGACGGTTACAAATCATTCGGAAATATTCAACCGGTGTGTGGGTGAATATTTTGTCGACTGGGTGCTCGGTTCGATTCGTGCGCA
>JANTFA010058228.1:2560-14945 GCA_026413405.1 Phytosciara flavipes | reverse complement strand
GAATCACGGTAGTAAGCTAATTGAATGGCCATTTGGATGTAGCCATCCGGAGAAAGGCGACAAGTTTTTATGAAACCCTTTCCAAAAGCGTTATGAACTAAGTGTCGGTAGTCTACATCCTGTAAGGAATGTAGAAAGAAAATCGACGTTTAACGCAAAACGTTCAGCTTCCTGAGTCTACTTACGGCTGCAAGCTTAAGAGCGTCATCGTAAGCATTGTCAATACTTTCAACAAGTTCGTCGTTAAAATTCCACTGCAGTCTTGTAGGGATAGGCGGAGTGATTTGCATTTCTCCGAGTAAATTTCCATTTTCATCGAAACTGTTACATCAAAGGTTGTTTTACATTGAAAGCGAATTAGCTTAAAGCAACAAGGACGAGAACAGAACGTGCCTTTGCACGTGGTACAGTATGTTCTAGTGCTTGGTGCTATGCAGAGTCATTGAAATTGTGCGCTTGCTGAGCTTATGCTTTCTTGAGCGGAAAGCTTTGCATAATCAAACCAGGGTCAACCCGACGTGCGCACTATTTGAATAACCCAAAAAATGATAAATTTACTGTTTTAGTTCGTCCATATGCATTTCCTCCACCATATGACCTACGATTGGAGCATCAGCCCACGTATGCTCAGCATTGAACGCATACTGTAAATTATAAAGTTAGACTAGACCCATTGGACAGAAAGAACGATTATCAAATTTACCCTTCCATTGGTTCCAACTGCGATTTGAAAGCTTTTGTCGAACCATCGGTCATGAATATTTCCGTAAATGCTTTGATTACCGTAGTACTGCATTTTTTCCGATCCATGATCTTTCTCGTATTCATATGGTTGGTCGTTCAGCACCAAGAATATCGCTGCACTTTCAATTATCCTGAGAGAAATTTTGTTTATTCCCGACGTGAAATGTCGCTCTCGAACTTTAGCCCAATTAGTTCGGTCCCAGGCCGTCAAAGATCCCAGATACTTTTCGCCATGCGATGCGACTTCTTTTCGGTTGAGAATGTATTCGAATTGATGTTGAATTTCACGTGGATTGAACAGTCGATCTCCCTGCTGAATTATCACTTTGTAATAGCAACCGTTGTGTAAGACTGAAATGTGTTTGATGTCTTCGTAATGATCGATTTTGTCACATTCGATGCCAGGAACTCGGGCAGTGTTGTACATTCTTTTATATTGATTTGAACATAACGGTACGACGCCTTGTACCATAATTGGTTTCAGAGTTTCCTTTTCAATTCGGTCTCGAAATTGTAACATTTCGTGAACTAAACCGGCAGCTCTTGCTGCTTGCTTATTCGATGGAATTATGAAAGTGTCGTAGGTGTGATAATTACTCTTAATCATCAATGGTGATCGACCGCGAAGATAAACGTATTCTTCCCACCAATCAGATACGTAGTTGGTTGCCCACCAACTTTTAAGCTTCAAGTATCGCTGTAGTTTGTTGCCAATACCGTTCTGGAAATTCTGAGCCTCGTTTGCTAGTCGCTGGTAATTGGCATCGTCACATAGCGGGCGGATCGACTGAACGTAACGCTTAACTGTGCTTTTGAGGTTTGGAACTGGTAAAGTCGGCAATGTTGCTTGAAAACTGTATAGCGAAGGCTTGTTGATCTTAATTATTGCTGAAAAATAAATTTAAGACTCAGGTGTGGCTCCGATGACCGATATTTCTTGAGGGCCTTCCATAAAATACGTAGGATTTGAATTGAGAGGAAGGGGTTGAACAAAACCGTACACTTCATTCGCTTTGAAATGTTTTCGTATGCATTTTTGTGGGAAGGGGTACCAGAATCGTCAGTTTTGTCGTACGTACTTTATAGATGGCTCCTCTCACCTACTTTTCAACATTATTCCCCAAATCTTTGTCGTTAAACTGACGCGTTTTCCTCTCGTTTCGAACATAAACCCATGGTAGCTTAAGAGTGCTTTCAGGGTGAGTCTCAGGGCGATGCATATACTGAGCCACAATACAAATCCAACAATAAAACAGGCAACAATATACCAGCCAAATGAAGACCTTGAAAAGCAAATTAGTTTCCAAGGAAACTCTTCGAATCTTAAATCAGCATTCACCCTGGCAGAATTGAAACAACCAAATTCACGACCAAAGAAACTTTTCTCGACGAGAAATGCATCGCCATCACCAGCATGGAGATAATCCAAAACGTTTCTAGATGCGCTGGGTAGACAGCATTTCGCAATTTATTCATGAACTTTGTTCTACGTCTTTCCCATGATATTCTTCTAGATTCGATATCAAGTTCCGAGAGGTCGTCCGTTATCAGCGGCGAGTCCGAAATGTTTTGATGATCTTTGACCATGTCTGCACGTGCTACAATGTGGGCCTAGTACACCTATTCATTAACAAGATTTGAACTTATCGTAGCAGTAGTTCGAGTTGATAAGAATTTGTGTCTGATTGGAAATTGGAAGTAAAACAGTTGCATTTATGACGAACAAACTTCTTATCAATTCGATAAAGAAGACTCCAAAGGTAAATTGGATAACGAATTGGACAATATATTAAAAAAAAATCCCCAAACACCCGGGATTTAGATTCAAATGATTAGTAAACACTGCTTAAGATAAGTTCACCAAGAAGACGAATAATCAATTCATTTCACCTTCTGTTATTTTTAGATTGATTTCTTATCAACTCACTTTGAACAATTCAAATTTCTTGAAGATAAATTCCTAATTTGATTTTTGTGTCTATTCAATAACAATGTATCGTTTGCGTCTCCAACGGTTATGAGGAAACTGTAGACTAAATTCAGTGAAGATTTGCCTTTGATTTTTCATTTGTTTTTTTTTTCTATTCAATTGAAGCTTCTTATCATTGTGACTTCTTTTGGTCGAGATATATTGCGAAGCTTTATCAAAATTGATGGATTGGAGTTGATTATTTTTCACATCTTTCTTTTAAAATTCCGTGTTCGTTTGTAATCAATACAATTCACGCTTTCACCGATATAAGGTGATGACCCGTATTCAATAAATAATTTTCAGTGCAATTTAAAAAAGTTCGACCAGCTCGACGCCGTTATAGAGCCAAGGAAATGGTATCGTGTGCTGTTTAAATATGTTTTCAGTAATCAACTGAAAGGAGTTTAAAAAAAAAATTCTTTTGTTCGGGTTTGGGGTCAATGTCAAAATGAATGCATTTTGCGACTGAGAATCATAATTCGACATATTTTGAGAAAACGTCGAAATTTGGATAACATTCTCGTTCACTAGGCCGAAATCAAATAGATGATAATAATGCCAAATGTCGTCATTTTCGTCCACTTTCCCACTGCTTGTCCTGTCCAAATGAGAGACCCCCACTTACCTTAAAATGTTTGTTAGAACGAAATTATGTTTGTTGTTCAGCCTTACAAAGGTATAAGCTTTCAACGGATCACGTGGATTTGAATCTTTCATTTTTGTTATCCTATACTAGTTCATGTCACATTACTAACATGACATACACAGACGTTGGACGTTCAATATCTTTAGACCCTCCTCCCCTGTCCGATTTCGACTAACTATTATAGCCCTTCATCCCTTGTAACGGAAAATACTATTCTTTAGTTATTCGTTCAACGTCGACCCCAAACTTTGCTCAATCGCTCTCGTTTTTACACTTTATAAAAAAGAAAAAGAAAAACGACGAAGGTTAATGTACGTAGTACGGAAATGCACTGCACATGCGCTCTGTTTACTCACAGTTTAAAGAAAATAACAATGGAACGATTCTCTCTTTCCATTGTTGTAACGTAAACGGTGAGTAAACAGAGTGCAGCGAGGTTCCAGCTTTATATGCGCTTATTTTTGTAATAAAAACAAAGCGGCCTCATATACATTCATCGACAACGATGAGCATGATGAGCAAACCACTCTGCATAGCGTTCCATAATAACAAAATTTCATTGTAAAACAAATGAAGTAAAAGATCTCGAATCAAACAAAACGGAATAGTTCTCACAAACGGAATAGAAGATTTGCCGAATATATCATGCAAAACAGTCGATACACATTGCTTTCAAATTTATGCTGTACCTGAACACCTGATGACGCTACGGCCGAACACTTTTAGATTTCGTATTTATCTCTATTTTGAAGATCTAATATCAGAAATTATTGTTTAGGTAAAATGATTCACTTCACAGCCCTTAAAAAATTGGATTACAAATTTTATTGCATTCACGATTTGCTTTGACAGATAATTACTTCCCTAGAGCTCTAAGTCAAACATTATTCATTTGCTGTCAATGCAGTCATATGTTGTTGTCTCGTTTTCGCTCATGCAATAAAGCAGTATATTTCATATGGAGTGGGATTCTCGCTGTCGCTCGAGGATCCCACTCCATATGAAATAATCTACTATTTCGCTCTGCGGCTATGTTCAGACACCCAGAGAGGAATCGTGTTCATTTTTTGTGAGTAAAAACAAACAACACAAGTATGAAAAGTTGGAGGCATTTCAAATTAAAGTGGATTAATTATGGATGCTGCGTTAAATTACCAATTTATTGGTACGGACTTGGTAGATAAAATAGCCGCAATAATTTACAACCCAACCTGTAACACACAAGTGGATTGAAGGAACATGTTGCAATTATAAGTGATTGGTCAATTTTCATACAAAAAATTGTTGTGAGCGAATGAAGTATCTAATCTCCAGATTGTGGCATAATTTCTGGTCGTCTATACCACTACAACCAATCTAGAGAGCAGGCCCTGCATGCACACCCTGTAGCACTTGAAAATCTCGCCTATAGTTTGCCCAACCTAGTCTATTGACGAGCCTTATCACTAGACAATTGCGGGTGGGAATGCAAAGCTTAAAAGCGTAGTAGCATCGACCAACTGCAATTCGGCATTACTCTACCACATCCCCATCGCAAAGAGACAACTGCCTGTACCCAAACAATTCGACTGATTTACTACGAAAAATTGTAGTTCAGAACACTTCGAAATGATTCACCTCGGTGCATCGTTGACAGTTGATAACATCACTGCACAAAATCTACCTCAATCACATTGGCGATTTCTAATCTGTCTAGCAAATAAACTCTCTAAGAAAATGGAGTTAGTGTGGAAAATGAGTTTGAGTGTGGCACCTTTTATTTCATGTCGAATGTCCTTTTCTGGAATTTTCCAAAAACGTCCTAGTGAAGTGCCAGCTGAAGATAGAATTTTCATAGCATGAACGTAAACACGAGAGTAGACAAGCATTTTAAGTTCTACACAAATATTTCGGACTATGGGTGAACCGAAAATTTGAATTTTGATAACATGAAACCGCCAAAATGACAATGTGAACCAATCCTATCAGATGTCGCCACCGTCGCATCCCAATTGTCAGACGTCAAATTGCAAAAAATATGGAGTTCTAAAGTGTTTTTCTGGTCCTAGTGAATTGTGCGGCTTGATAAATTGCGAATAGTAGCAAAAAACGGGATAAACAGTCAAAGTTCATACGAATAATTGGTGGAACAATAAAATGTATGTGCAGTTAATGCAAATTCGTTACAAATTACATAAGTGTTCAGCGTTTTATTCACAATTTTCCTTCAACCCATAAATCATTCGATCAAAATTTTTTTATTTTGTTTTTTTTTTGAAATTTTTCTCACATTCAAAAGTGCTTTAAATTTGTAAATTTAAATTCGAGTCGGAGGGACTGTGTTGTTCAAATGCAGTACACCGAAAATAATTTGCTAGTTTTAATTAATGTTAGTCAAACAATGGGCAAATGTTTTCAAAATCGATTTGATGCCAAAATTTTTCTTCTGTTAATTTTATTTTGCTAAACATTTCTGGCTAGGCTCGGTATTACAATATGAAGAGGAGAGCACTGTGTGTGCAGAGAAAAGACGAAGAAATGTAACAAGGCAAATTTCAATTTTATTTATCGATAAAAGAAAGAAGAAAAAACGTTTCGTAATTTACGATTAGCGTAAGAGTTAGTATGTAATGTATTAGGAAATTAGCTCATAGGAATAAGAGTATAAATTTAGATTTTTTATAATCAAAACCACACACATAGCACGTAAGGTGTATCCATATACCCCTAGTTTTATTTAAAAGAAAGTAAACAAACGACATTGTTCAACTATGCGTGCAAATTGTGTATTGACGCGTAGTTTTTTGTGCCATTAATTTTCTAAAAATGTTAAAACCTGCGTGTAAAAGGATTCCAGCATTTTACCAACAAAACTCAACCTATTCGCTTTTAATTCGCTTCATAATAATAATGGAAAATTGGGGTAAGTTCATATTAAGCAAATCATTTTTACTTCATATTCCGTTTCTCTTAATTATTTTAAATTCGTTTCCTTATTACGTTTATTTGTGTGTGTAGACGGAAAAATTATGCTAATGCAAAAATTATACTTCTTTGCCAAGGCATCTTTTCCATTTGAATGTTATGTATGCGAAAGGCTTAAGAAGACGTTTTTATAATGCCTTTTGTCGTATATTTACATCTATATCTATACCCATTCATCGGATTGAATATTGTCGTTGTGTAATGAAACGTTATCCGGAATGTTGTCAGCAGATTTTGTGGTTTGATGTTGTTACTCATTAGAATGCAGATAGAATCGCTGTATCTACGCAGAGCCAGCCTCTCATTTCCATAGATAGAAGTGGATGGAGTTCACATAAACAATTTTGATCTCGTTTAATGTTACCGAATAGGGTCAGACTGGATGTCTGTCGGTATGTGTTTAAAGATCACCAAAATCTGTCACTGTGACTGAGTTCTCAAATCATTTCTTTCCTCTATCCACCAGTGCATTTCCTGATGGTTTTTTTCGTTATTGTCTTCGATCATTGCCACTGAATGGCTATTGTACTGCGTTGTACTGTTTTTACGTTCAAAGCTTTTCGATGTAGGGTAAGTGCACATGTAGTCGGCCATGTAGTGGTCTCCGGACAAACTACAATTTCCTACTAGTTACCGGCCACCTTTTGCATTTGGTTGGTTAGTGGTGCTGGCCGGAGACTCTTGCTGGTGCGGCTTCCTACACTATTTTGTGGTAAGAGTTAAGAAAGAATCCATAAATCCCGCTCTCACTTTAAAAAGACTTTCAGACCTTTTACCCCACTGTTCGCACTTTTTCTGTACCTCATAACACGCAAGTTAGACTTTCATCATACTTCCTTCTCCACTGAAACGTTTATCAAATGATCAGAACATCTACCCCATCACAAGTTGGGGCCTCCTCTTTTTAACAAGTCGTTAGATGTTCCCGCATTCCGATGAGCAGCTCTACCCTTTGACCAAGTTTTCCATATTCTTTTGAGATGAGTTTCAGTCATCTTCAAGACTTCGTCTCTTCTAGCACTACATTCGGAAGTTTTAAGTCAACGAAGTCCTTGATTAGTCTTCCAACCTTTGATCAATGACCAAGATAATAAGAGTAAACAAATTGTTCAGAACATATTCCTCGAAGCTTTTTCTCGTTGAGATTGTGGGTTCGGGTCTCAACTGAATGCCAATTTTTCATTTCAAATTACATGCACACTTCATGCCATTACACTTCATCATAAGTAAAGTACTCTAATGGCCCGCTGCTGAAGCGTATCTTTGAAAATCTCGATTTCTTATCTTCAAAACATTGGCGCGTTGTGTAGAACAATGCCAGAGGAAACTTGGCTCTCATTTAAATGAACCGAATTAATTTTGTTAATTAGTCGCGTGCTTGACAAGCACTACTTTGTACCTATATTTTGTGCCACATGTCAACGAACCATTAAACTGGTTCAGAGAAGGTATAACTCAGTCCAACATTTGTTTTTTTCCTTCAAAACCAAGTTGCTGTTTTTTTTTTACGACGGACAAATTGAAGCAGTAGGGGTAATTAAGAGCATTAGAAGGAACCTTAATCATCACTTGTTTCCATGCTTTGCGTAAGAACAGAATGGAAAAGTTCTGGCTTCTAGAATTTTGCACAAACTGACACACACAATTTTTTTAACGGCTGAAACGATATTTTAGCGAGGGCAAATTAAAACTTCCGCTTTTTATACTGTGGGAACGGACACACTTTTGTGAATATTTTAAATGTTCTGACTTCCTCTATGAACAAATCGATTTCTTTGAAAGTTTATTGACCACTCGAAGACTACACTTAGATTAGTCTAAATAAAAGTCAGCGTTTCGTTTGGTGGAACAGCATCCATTTAGTCAACCCATGAATTTTGGAAACATTTTTTCTAGACTAAACAGTTTTCGGTTCTACAAAATCGTTCTGTCGCTGGATGGTGTATGTCTTACAATTCACATCATACATCAAATTATATTCATGAAAATTGATGATTGATTATACTCATGACCGAATCTAATTTATGATAATGAAATTTTACTTTAAAACGCCAAGCCCATGTTTGTACGTAACACACAGTCACATACACTTCACAAAATTCATTTATGCTCCTTCCTTCAATTTTTCAAGTTTTCTCTAATAATTTTCCCAATTAATTTATGTAAACTTTTGACTGGGAAATTTAATTTGATCGATGAAGCTTTGGAAGTATTTGCTATAGTTTACACACGAGTATACTCGACACGACGTACGCAGATGGGCATTTCGTATTTACGTAATGTCATGGTATCCGTGTTTTACTGGAGAAGTGGTAGAAACAAATATTCGGTAAATGTGTATGAATGTTTCCTGAGAACGATGGACGTTATGCCCATATTCGAACGTACCGTCTGAAATGAGTAACATGGAATTACGTAAATACGAAATGTCCATTTACGTACGAAATTTACGTACGACTGTTGCTACCCTAATGTTAAACAAGAGGTGATTGCTTCATAACTGTAACGATACACTCAAAACAGTGGTTCTGAAATAAAAATCAAACTAATGCCTGAACCTGAACTTGCAATTCTTCCTCGTTTCTCAAATTATGAGACTGCCATCCAAACAATAAAATTGTTTCTCTGCAACCATATTAAAATTTTGTTCTTTAAATGAAAGCAAATTACTCGAACCAACCAGGCTTTGGTTAAGAATTCTTCAAAATTAAATCCGAAAAGATTAGTTGAAATGAGTTTTCCATGCACTAGATTAAGCTCATGTCTACTGCTTGAAATTCTTGGATCTCAAGATCGGGAAATTAAGTGTCAAAAATCTTTCTATGCCAAAGCAATACCTAATGCATCAGTTCCAATATTTGGACCAGCCTGCTTCCAAGAAACCTCAAGCTGCCACCTGAAATGTAGTCTCTTTACAAAGATCTGATTATCTCAAAGTGAAGACAGATACCCTAACGTCGAATAACAGAAGTGGCATCTTGACACCAGCTTCCTTCCACCTGAGTTTTAAAAAAAAATGACATCATATTGTCAAAATGTGAACAAGTGTTGTATAAGGTGCCATGTACTAGATCCATTTCATCCGAAACGGTATTTAGACACCTTCCAGCTGAATTCTTTGTGCCAAATTTTTAACTAAAGAAGGCAGCCAGTATTACCAATCAAAGTCGTTAATTTGACTCAGTTGGACTTTCGACACGGACCTTCCTAAGAATAAAAAAAAACAGCCTGCCCATAAGCTGCCTTGATAACAAACATGAATTAAAGTGAGGTTTTTTCGAGTGGAAAACTACTCTCAGATTAACATCATTAGCCAATGATTAACGCATGATGACTAATCAGTGATTAACCAGAGTTAACCAGTCAATCGTCGCAAAGCTGCGAATAATCATGAAACATTGCGGTTCATTATGGTTAATCACTGGTTTACTGTGCGTACTCATAATATAATCATGTTAGTTACTCTGATAAACCATGTTAATCAGAAAGAAGTGGTTTTCTCGTCGAGGCTTTTCCTAACAGTGACGAAACTACACCTCAAGTTTTAGATTAAAATAGCGCACTTTACAATCAACGAGACAAATGACTTCTTGTGTATTTACACCACCTCTGGCTTCTAACATCATGACCCTAGTTGAATAAAGGCCAATTTTGTGCAGACAAGGAACAAAAGTCAGTAATTTCAATTGGAAATCGTTTATAAATTATGAGACATACGCTGGGAAATTGTGGCGTAATTACTTATCACAAAGTTATTGTTCATAAATTGATAAAATTTAAATTTATGAGTCGTATGTTGTATACCAGGCAGAACTTTCCGTTCATAAATCATATGGCAACAAGTCATATGTATATACGCTTCAGTTAAGCTTTTCCAACAAATCAAAAATGTAAAATTTAATAGGAAAATTAAATGTTCGTAAGTTCTGACATACTCTCCGTTTTAAAGATTGAGTAATGTTGTGAGTAGCTAGACATAAACTTTTTAATAATAGTTTTCGTTCACACCATTACTCACAAAATCAACGTTTCAAAATGGATGAACTCTAGCTACTGGCGACGCGACGTAACAAGTTTTCAAATAATTTTTTGTTAACGTTTCAGAAACGACACACGCATTGCGATTATATTCGCCAAATCTATTACTTCGTTTATTGGAAGTATTTCGTTCTGTTCGATTCTAGGTCTTTTACTTCATTCGGTAAAACATAAATTTTTGTATAATAATGCAAGGCTATGCTGAGTTTATTCGCTTATTACCATACGGTCATCATTTTTGATAACAGATAACAGTTTCTGAATAAGTAATTTCCAGTTTCCTATTGATGCAAAAGATATTGAAGAAATAGTAAGGGTCGTTCATAAATTACGTGATGCTAAAATTGACAATTTTAGAGTCCCCTCCACTTGTCACGCGAACACACTACCACTCGTAGTTGTTCTAGTTACGTTTATCGTGTAGTACCACCGTTTTCACCGAACGGACTGGAGCTGAAATGAATTTATCGAGAAGTTCAATATATTCTGTTACGACACTCGCTGCAGGAAGTCGCTTCATTTCGACGAATGGTTGTAGTGACAATTTCGCGCATTTGTTCAAAATAGTTATCTTGACTTCTCGTCTTCTCGTAAATCCCTCAGTAAAACGAATGGAATTAGAAATGCTCAGGAATGCGATTAAGTGAGAACGATTATGTCGGTAGCGCATTTAATTATATTCATATGATTAATCACGGATACTCATGACCGACAATTGCGATTCATCTGACTGTTTCGAGATTATTTTTAAAAGCATTACTAAGATGTTGAATAAGTCATATATGGAAGCCATCAACTCAAACCCCAAATGAATTTGTTTTCATTATTCGAGCGTAAACAAAATCGAATTTTTGATGTGCCAGTGTTCTGTAGCTGCAACTTGAGGTATCGTTCTTTAAAGATGACGGGTTTTTTCGCTTATAGTTTTCAGATGTCATCTCTTCTTTGTTCACATTTTCCCATCAGATTTGCGTGCGGTGTGCCGAAAATTTATCATTTCTCTACGAACCACTGCGTAATACGGAATATGTCGCGAATGACAACCAATAAATTGTTTACGTGTAAAATGAATAAATTGTAGCGAACGCGCGACGTGAACTAATTCATGTTTCGGTTTTGATTTATTTGCACCACACTTTTTTTCATCTGTGGAAAGTCCTAAAAGTTTTATGAAAAATTCAATATTCGAAAACAAACTGAGGCTCGATGCGACTCTGGTTTGGGTCACTCGAAAGTCTCGTTGAAGGCCTCGACAACGACTCAACGTGGGTACTTGAATCGTAGTAAACATTTGTACATGAAATTCCCGCAGTATTTAAAGCATTTTAGAATCACTAACCTGACCGGTAAGTTTGGGTTCAACCTAACTTGAAGTTTTAGTACATTACGTACCTGCTTACAAATTGTTGTTTTGACGAGTGTGAGAATTAAATCCAGAGCCGAAGGCGAGTGATGTATTCCCACTCGTCAACACAACATTTTGTAAGCAGTTACGTACCGTGCTTCACGTGCTTCTGCTCGGTAAATGTGAAAACGAACTACAAAAAAATGCATTTTCCGAGCAGAAGGAAAAGTACGTGAAATGATTAATTATTCTGTCGTAAATACGTTACATATCGTCGCATTTAAGGTGCAATCACAAGCCAGAAATGTTTACTACAGATCATATCCGATTGAATCCTGCTTTGAATCATTTTCACGTGACCCGAATCAAACTCCATCATATCAACAATCACAAATGGTCAACTGACATTTGTTTTCCGTTTAGCATTAGTATATCCATCACACGATCAGTTTAATCACATGGACGGGTTGGGTCAGTATGGTATCGTACTGTACTTTCACGAAGAATGCATCGGAATGTTCAAGCATCGGTGTTGCATATTCTGAATAGAATTTTTCATCTGTTGTGGTTAAAATAAGTAGATTACGTGGGAGGCCGCTTAGGTCATTCATTAAATGAGTGTGTATTTAGAGTCGAGATAACAATTTCCAAATCGAACCATCTCGAAGTGTGTCTC
>JANTFA010058006.1:0-11924 GCA_026413405.1 Phytosciara flavipes | reverse complement strand
ATGCCATTACAAACGAATCAGCAGCAGTATTTCGGAAATGTACACTTCATTTGACCGAGATATTATCGGCCTTCTCCCCCCAAGTAAAGAAACATACGACGACGACGATGCTAGAAAGTTCTTCGTTCCAATCCAATTTGTCTAATAAATCTTTGAAACCAAAACAAAAAAATTATTTGAGGACAAATTGATGTTCGTTGTGCCTGGGCTGGTTTATTGTGATGAGTTTGTTTATTAAAGCCCAGGCGATACGTTTTAATATAACGTCGGTTTATTGATCATTTTGTTTGCACACTCTTATGATAAACACATGCATCGATTCGAGCTACTCATATTCATAGAAGTTATTATCTAAAGTGGATACAATAAAGTCAAACATAATCACAATTATATTGAGATATACCTACTCATCAACGGTGCATTAATATTGTGTGTCGGAATTTAATTTCGCTGAAGCAACATCGGAATTGTTGTGGTGCAAATTGCGATAAAAAACTTTTTTTTCCCACTCTATAACAATCAGTTGAAGTGCATAACTGGCACACAGATATCGATAGGAATCATTTGTATTATGACGGCATTCATTTCGATGTTCTGGTAATATGTGGGATATTCCACTATCAAACCTATTTCGGAAGCATTATTAGATACCGGTAGCCAATTTATAACAGACGATATGACAACGATAGAGATACCTTAGTACGGTCGCGTTCCAATTAAGAAGATTTCTGCGGCAGTCGTGATCTACATTTTTCATTATCCTTTGTTACTTCCTACTTTTTTAAATCATAGCCGCTTTTCTGTCGCCATTGAAAATTTGTCCGAAATTGATAGGTCGCAGAACGGTAATTTCAGGCCACAAAGTCCATCCAAAGTCCGCCTTAGTTGACGAAATTGAAAACAATGGCATATCACATGTATGCCCATCTCTTCTTCCAATCTATAGTAACATCTGTGGGTCAGCCGAAAGCCTCAGCTTTTATTCATGTACCGTTCCGTTTGAATAAGAGATCTACGACTCGTATACCGTGCTGTAATCTTCAGAAAACATCAGATTCATGTGATCTATGAGATGCATACCTGCTTTGGACGATTGATTTTAGGCAATTTCGCGCGTTGTTGCCCGAGCGAAGTGAGGGCTTCAAGCGAACATGCCTCAATCGCCCAAAGAAGCTACGCATGTATGTTTTCATGTGAGGGGCCGAAAATTGCCTTCACTTTCGGCCCCGAAGCGTGCAAAAAACTGTTACCGAACTGAATGAATTACTATTTACTATCGTTCTACCTGCTAATGAGATAGGAACACGTACTTCCGCTGCAGCAGCGGAAAGTAACATGATACTTTTTACTACCTCTGCTACACATTACTTTGAGCTATATTCGTTAAATGACTGCAAATTATATCTTTGCAAAAACCGAAAAAACAAAAACTGCTGTCGATATGAAACTGAAATTAGCAACGAACACATTCCACTACTAAACATATGACGTTCTCCTATCTAAATATCCAGCGCTGTATTTTCATTGTCGTAAATCAAAAACTCTTTTTTTTCGTACTGATGAATTGGCAAGTAGCAAATCATGCAACATATTTGTTTACAATTTCTTTATAAAATAATTTTTTTATTGCTTGTTGTACACGGCTGTTTTGACGTCAACACCGCATTTAAACCGAGAAACGTTTTTTCTTTCGTTTCGCTTTCTCGTACAGAGTCTTACACCAAAGAGAAAAAGAATTATTGCTACCCTATACAAGTAGCGATAAAGGTAATACGTAAGAGACGTTATCTCAAATCTCACTCACTCGTTGTTAGAGATCACTTCATATAGTTTGACGATAATGTCAATTTTTAATGGGAAGAATTTCAAGTACACACAACGTAAGGATGATGAGATAACGTTGATGGAAGATAGAATCTAAATAAATTCATTCAAATAAATTAAAATTTTCAAAATGTGTTGATGTTACCAGTTCTTAGTGGTTATGAACCGGTACAGGTCGACATTATTCTCATTTCCCATATTTCATTACTAGACGAACAGTGATTTTTCTGTGTTATATTTTGAACGCACAACAACACTGCCTCCAACTGTAGTTAGTGGCATCTAGAAGTAGACATTTAATCATAATCATTGCAATATTGGTTTTGAGAAATCAATCCCTTTCAACCGTGACTCGTCTGAGGTTTTTAGATCCGTACGAAGTATGAGGATCTCATGCCTTTACTCTTACGTTTCTAACACGTCGATTTCGAACCCCGGAGTAAGGGCAAACCTTCTGGGGTCACCCCTAGATGCCAAATCAGCATTTAAAAAAGTCTGTCTGTCTGTCGGTCTGTTCATCAGCACGATAACATGAGTAAGACGCAGCCAATCTTGATGGGACGTTTTTTCCTTGATTTGTTATCGAAAAAGCCAGGCTAGGTTCGAAGATGAGCAAAATCAGCCGTGCCAAAGTTATGGTCAAAATAGTGCTATCTTCGAGGTCTGGTCGAGGCAAATATTACCGGCGGTATTGCTCGCAGAAAGTTCATTGATGAAGCAAATGGAACTGATTGATTACACCAATCAAGGGAAAAAAAGTTTGTCAAAATCTGATCTTGGGCTCAGAAGTTAGAGCCCATAGAGTGGCTTAATTTGAGCTACTCGGCCGTACAGTGAAGGTAGAGTTTTTGTCGATATCTCGAGTAAATTTCATCCGATTTTCATGATCTTTTTTTTCTTTAAGAGGTATTGACGACTGTTAACTGCTAATACTGTTTTCGTTAATCTAAGAAAATGGCCGCTAGCCGCCATTTTGATCTTAGTGTTTTTGGTCTTATTGCGAGTAAATATCACTTGACTTTGATGAATTTTTTATAGAGTTCAATTTGGACGGTGCTTTCGAAATTGCTGTCGGCAATTTTAACAAGGGATGAGTTTAAATAAAATGATTCAAAGATAACATTGCAGAGCAGTTCTATAGACACCTAACTATATGCCGTGCTCTAATCGTACGGGTCCCGCTTATGTTTTTTTTTATCGGAATTGCCTTTCTGGTTTCCTTTTCACTTAACGATTGATTTTTGCAATCTATCAATGCAATTGTGGAGTCATGTCGATAAGAAAGGTGGTCAATTCATTTCCGATCAAGCCAATGAAACCATGAAACCAATTTCTTTCTACTTGATCTACCGGCTATGTTGGTTTGTTCGCAATAATGAAAGCAATTCGATTCGATAGGTTTCGAGCTCTGTATAGAAAAGTTAGTTTTGTGTCATCGTCATCATCATCAACGTTAAATTGACGGAAATGCTAAATTGTATTTGATTTTAGCGAAGTCTTTCACATTTTCAATGGCTAAACATATCATCAGTGATCTTTGCGTATTAGTGCACGTCACATGTTAGCAATTTCTTAATGGAATTGAGAGTTTGTAGCAGCATTTGGACCCTTGAACTTTCAGATGATGTTCGTTGAGAGGACAAACTATTAGTCGAGCTGTCGGTGTTCCTCTTCGCAATCATTTCATTGAATAATTTTACATTTCTGTGGCACAGTCATTTTCTTCTAAACCTCCACTTACGCAAAGATCTCATGTTGTCGATGTAAAATTGGCTATTGAATTGATAACTTGAGGACCACGCAAAACTAGAAATTTGAAACCCTCCTTCAGTATTCCACAGTGTATGAAGAAACTATTGTTTGACCCACCTCGAACCCTCTCTAAAACGTTCGTAATTTGTGAATGGTCCCCCATCGGCAATCGCATTACGATGTGATCATTAAATCTGCTACTTCCTTATTCATATTCAAGGTATTGTAATCGCGTTGTGCTTTAAATACAAAAGTCTTTTGCTTCAATAATTTTAAACAAAAAATTTGTTTCGTTGGCTATATATAAATAGAGAGTTGAATAGCCTCAGCTCATTGTTTGTGTTTGTTTTCACTGTCGATAACAGATGATCGATTATTTTTGGACGTAAATTTTACGATTAATGCACCTGAAACCTGAAACATTCCATTGTTGTCCAGTATAATGAATGGAAGTGTCAAGTTTCATGACACTCGAGGGTCAAGAGAATAATGCAAAAATGCGTCGAACAAGAAACTTCATTAGAAAATAACACATCTCAGAGGTCAGAAGTGAAAGAAGAATAATTAGAAAAGACCGTAGCAGACTCTGTGCGGAGCATCGTACGATTTCGTGTACCTAGTGTGTACTTAGCCCTTTTACTTACGTAACCCAAGTGTGACATTATGCATATGAATTGACCTAATTGCTCATAGCGCGATTATAAAAGTCCGAACGAAGTAAAGCTCCGACAAGCACGTGAAGTTTTAAGTAGTGACCTAAGTCTAGTCAAGGCCCAGAAATGGAACAAAAACTTTGAGAGTCTGGTGAGATTTACTCGAGCTATTCACGAAAACCACTTTTAGGACCCTGCTACCGAACACTTCAAGGGCCTTACTTCATGACCCATTGACTCTATTCGTTGCATAAGCATTAGCAATACCTTTCAAACGAAAATCAAGAAAATCGATTGAAATTTACTCAATTTATGTACAAAAAACACCTCACTCTAAGGCATCTAGCTCTGGCTCTAGACAGAAAGATGGTGAGACTTTTTTCATAGCTAATGTGGAATCTGTCTGTAGGCATCTCTAAATGTATTTTCCTTTTCGTCTGGAGAATTTCGGTTGTTACAGACGGTATTTCAATTCTAATAGCCTTCTGCACTTCGTATGGGGCTAAAAATGAAAATTTGAAATGTCTCAGAAATGTTGTTTGGCAAAAATGTAACCTCGTTTGAAATGTTTGTCTAGAAGTTGGAAAATCTATTCAGTAGCTATCAGTATTTCAGCGATGTAATTTCCATTAGTACGCTTGCAATGCCGATCTTTATCACGCGAGTTTAATGGGTACAATGTCGCATGATTCTGTATTTCTGTGTTAAGACTGGCAAGTTGAAGGCTAGTGATAGTAATCATTTGGAAGCAGTTACGTACTATGGCTTACGTACTTCTGCTCGGTATTCGGTAAATGCGAATCAATTTGCTTGGGAGCATGTGATAGTAATTTACATTGGATGCTGCGAAAGTAATTCATCATTACACGAGGGAATCATTTTGTAATTAAAGCAAAGTCACAAGTGTGTTCTTCAGCAACAAGCTTTGATAACTGTCTTTTTGACAAGTGTAGAGTTTGCTTATTTCCGCATCAAGACTAGAATCAAATGTAGTCTGGCTTACTGACTGGCACATGCGAAACTCGAGCTTAACATAAACATTTGATGGGAAGCGAATCGAAAATGTGCCAACATGTAACGAAGTATTTTCGTGGGGGCACATTGAAATGTAATTTCAGCTTACACATGGGGCAGGTAGTAAAATCTTTCAATCTGTAACGTCTGTTGTTTAGAACAAAATCTATTACTTCATTTGTTCTGTCAACCATTGCTGTTTGTATAACAGATGATTAGTCGTTCCAGAGATTAGGTGGATACCACATCCGACATTCGAGCGTCATATAAAATAATTTTCCGATTCAAGAGAGATCATTAAACCTATCAAACGGAAACCGTAATTACGAAAAGTTACGAAAGTCATCAGCGATAAGGTTTCCCATTTTGAAAAAAAAAACAGAGAATTTATTGTGAAATGAAAAAGTTCTGAAACATTTTGGTAAATGTGTGGAACATTTAACAGTTTAATTTCGTTAGTCACATTCTTGGGACACATTCAAATCCATAATTACATACGCCTAAAGTTTAAAGGTTACACATTTTATTGAACATTATTTCGAACAGACGTTGTCAACGTTATTGTTGGCCATGTTATGTGTGGTAGATCTTTCGAATCGAAAATTTCTGTTCATTCAATGAAATTATTTTAATTTAAAAACACACCGTTCGGGAGGTAGGCGAAAACCGCCTCCGACCAAAATCTAGTTAAGCAATTAAATTGAGATGTGAATTTGTAACGTGTAACTTACTCTCGAACATACTGGAAACGAAATTCCGGTGGTACGCAGGCAGATAATTAGAAACTCAAAAAATTGTTATCGACAATCGAAATCTGTTTTTCACAAAACCATTCCTTGCCCATGTAAATGAATGCAAACACTGTAATGTCTTGTCATATGCATGTGTGTCGTTGGTATACTCGTTCGCTTATTATGCAACGCAGTGATTTAATTAATTTTTCAATTCCGATGGAATGAATGCATTCCTTATGAGGAAGTCAGGCTAAGAATGCGAAATATCGATTGAACTTATGCAGCATATAGAATGTAATGCGACGCAAGCAACTGGCATAATGATTATGTTAAAATGGGACATTTCTCCGGCCATGGGACAAAAGAAACAAGGCGACGCAAAATGTTTAAATACATTTTCAATGACCCCTCTGAGTATTATTGTGTGGTGCTTCGAATTCAATTTGTTTTTTTTTCGCTACACAATTTTTTCTCTTCTTTCCATTACATATGCGAAAAGTTATAGGCGACGACCACGACGACACAACCAGCACACATGAAAGCCTAATTTCTCCTCCAAAAGTCAATGACTTATCTTCCCAAAATATTGATTATTATATTCCGTACTAGGTTGAACCCATCAAATCGTATATATATCGAACACTCCGTTTAAAAGTGTATTTAACGTTCCAACAACTCCACATATGTGTATTGACCAGAGCACACTCATATTGAAACTTGTTCGGTAAAGAGACTATTTTCGAAGCAAATAATTCAATTTATTCTGACAGTGTGACGCGAACAGAGTCAGTGTGTCGTTGGTTGCGGTTTTGTTTTTCTTTTCGTGGGAATACAAGTCTCGTTGTGGTTCTTCTTATGAATAATTTTCTGTCCGACAAAGACAAATGCCGCATTGTGTTGTTCACGGTAATTTTTATGTCTGTTTGTGTCTTTTATGTTTATTGGTTTAGATCATGAATGTCAATGGGTTGTGTAGCTGTAAATTATGTTATCAACAGAGTGTTGTTGGTGTGCTGTATGAACTGACAACAGATTAAAATTGTAATTTAGGAAGATAAGTTAGCGAATGCGACAGGTTCAAACACACGAAGCTCGGAACATATTTGAATGTAGATTATAGAATATTTTTAGCGGCGACCCTAAGCACGTTAAATTTCAAGGCTCCGACGCGACGTATACGATGTTAGTACGTAAAGTGAAGTCATTTAAAACCATGAGGGAGACCCGCACGAGTCATGTTCGAAATATCGCTGACTGTCCATAAAAGTCATTCATCTTAAAACTGCTCTGCAACATTGCGTCTTGAAATCATTCCATTACAGCAATTTCGATAGTCCCGTACGAAGTCTAATTTGAAAATTAAACTCCGACAAAACTTCATCAAAATCAAGTTGAATTTACTTGAGATTTGCAGAGAGTTGATAATTATGGCGTAACTGGGACGTCGCTTCGACAGTGAAGAAACGACGTCACGGTCATCATATTAGCATCTCTCTGGATGTATGGCCAGAAAACACAAAAATTCAAAATGGCGGGTGGCTGTCATTTTCTTAGGTCATCGAAAACAGTATGACAGTTTTACGGTTGTCACTATCTTTCAAACAAAAAAATCGAATGAAGTTTATTCGAGGTATCGACCAAAAACTCTACCTTCACTATATGGCCGAGTAGCTCAAATTAGGCTCACTCTATGGGCTGTAAATTTTGAACCCGTGATCCGATTTCGACCAACTGGATTGATTGTTGATGTGGTCAACACCTTTCATTTGTGTCATGTATCAACTTTGTACTAACAAAACAGCGAGGAGCCGCAACCAGACTTCGAAAATGACACTAATTTGACCATATCTCTGGATCCCTTCAACCGATTTTGCTCTTCTCCGATTTTATCCAGGGATTCGTATTCCCACGTGTTAAAAACGCGACAGTGAAAGCATTAAACTTTCGTACTTTGGTACGGATCTAATTTGATTCTTTATGAAATCTCGTTTCTAATCATTTGCAACGTGGTAATCGTCTATGAAACAAAAGTTATTTCAAATAAACCATCGCAAAAGCAAGGGATTTTCTTAAGGTGGGATTACGGTTAACCTAACCACACAATTTATAATCTTAGGTATGTAGAATTCTCGAAAGATCTCAACGAGTATGCTTTCGTGGTAATCTTAGAACCAAGAAAATACTCAATATCAAATGTGTTAATCAACACAAAATTCACTGATCCTGAGTTTTGTTATCCTAAAAGATCTACAACGGTCGTCTCGTTGACTCTTTTCTTCTGAGTTCAACTAATTCATTAAAGTGGATGATGAAATAATCAAATTCATGGTTACGTAAGCCGTGTAATTCCACTTGAATTACAAACGAAAGTGAAGGGTGAAATGAATCACCTGTGAAGAAATACAAACTTTGAATCTGATACCTGTGCAATAGAAGATCGGCTCAGGCTACAACTTCCCTCTCGACAAATTACCAATGTTCAAACAATTACGTAACCTCTGTCACTCGAGCTCGACAAGTACTATGTTAGTTCGAAAATTAACTCGAATGTCATCAGGTTATGAATCGTTTCCGTGGGGTGTAAAACTGTTTCGAATCTTGACTTAAGAAACATTTCGGCGATTTTTATGGTAATGATGTGATTGTGATAATGATTAATGATCAAGAATTGGATTTAAGTCAGCCTACGAGCTAGTGACAAACATGCAGAATTATAATGTTACGCATCGTAAGAAAAACAAAATCATTTTATAGTGGACAGTCATGATCATAAGTTTCAATGGGGGGCTCGACCAAAACCTGTATATATATCGCTGTTAATTGACGTTATTGCTTTTACATAATGTCTGAACAATTAACACAGTTCCGTTAATTAGAGTTAACTGACTCTGCGACAACAATATACTAAGCCAGACACACACACTCGAAAAAAAAAGTTTTATTTGAACATTCAAATTGTCAATTCGTTTATTTACATGATGATTTGAATTGTATAACACTCTTTAGCATACTTAAACCGCATGTAAATAAGACAATTTATCATTTTATCTTACCATGCGCCAGTTTATTTTGGTTATGTGGCGCTTTTTTTTGAACCATTTCGGTGATTATGATTGACTTTATATGGAAACATTTTGTTCTAACGTACCTACTAAGAGAATGGATGGGTAATTGGTCTTCAAGTATATGAAACTTGCAACGTATTCAAAGGACGAATTTGTCTTGACTTTAGTTTAGCTTAGAAGCATGAGGAAGATACAAGTAAGGAATTTCAGATTGTAGAGACGTGTAAAAATGGTACGACATGCAAACGTGCCCGCAAATGAGAAATATTATGACTGAAAACACCTACCACTTTTAACGCTGGAATTGGAACGTTAATGCATACGTTACACAGTCTATGCTCCCTATGCTCTGACAAAAGAAGCTCTCTAATTACTCAAAAATGTCTTTTAGCTAGCTCATGGGTCTCCTACGAGATAAAATTGAATTATAATTGTGATGTGCAGCAGCTCTTATTAAGTTAATTGCACATTGTTATTATTCATCTTCCATCAATTTCATTATCATTTATGTACGGTGAATTCGGAAAGTGATGGGAACGTTTACAACCTGAAATTAGCTAGAAAAGTCTTTCTTTCTCGAAAAATTCCACTTATTCGACATGCATTCCATATTTAGAATAGTTAAATGAAGAAAGGGGACACGTAAATAGTTTGACGATTGAAATCAAAGTTTGTGATCCTATCAAGGAAGACAATATCGTCAGCTGATAAATCAATGAAATTTCATGTAGCAATCGACGACCTTGTCCCGTGACCAAAATATCTCGAAATTCATAGATTTTTTCTTAGAGCATGTTTGATTCATTCGAAAGAGGATCACCAGTAGACCAGAAAAGGTTCACCGATTCAGATTATTTCAAGACCCAGTTTGTTAGTCACGGGACAAGGCTGTGGAATTTGTCATATGTATTTTGAAGGACTAGATTTTCGAAATATTTACAAGGCATATTTAGCAGTGGGATGAATTGAAAGGAGTTCATCGTTAACAGGAATTTTTCTGATTATTTATTGAGTCATTTGCATCACTACGCTACTACGCTACAGGTGGTGTATGCTTTGCAGCTAGTAGCTCGAAAAAATGTGAGTAGTTTTTCAATGTGATTCTAAATCTGTTTTTAGTTAAATGGGACTGATTTGATTCCAGCTAGATGTATTTAAGGCTTGGAACAGGTTGCATGAAAGCTCGGGACGGAAAACAAAATTTGAGAAGTCCGGCAACGGAAACTAACAAGAAATATGCGATTGAATCAGTCTAATTTAATCTGTTCCGATCAGGTTTTCAATTATCAGGTCGAGTTGTGACATAAAAGCCTTGCTACATAGTTTTGCCTCGCTTGAACCAATACATTTTTCAAACGGTTTCTGAAGTCTTCAAACGTACTCAGAGTCCTACAACGCGATACGGGCGCTCTGAAGTCTAATAACGGAACCTGAACTCCCGTTTCAGTCTCTGAACTACTAAAACAGACATTGAAGTCATCAGTGATTCAGAATCAGGACTAAAACTACCCATAGGTTTTCGAACTCGTAACTGCTACGTGCCGTAAAGTACTGTGCTTTATCTTTCAGTCTATTCTGACCACTGACCACGAATACTTTTTTTATGGACATTCATAGCTTTGTTTCAGCTTATTTACCAATTCATTATAATCTATGTCGTAACAGACGTGACCATCGTTCCATTTAAAACTCCGATGTTTATATTTAACAATGCCATTTGTTTCCAAACAACAACATCACCGCACTAATGTACGACTGATAACGTGATAACATTTCAATCAAGAAGATATTCCACTCTGTTGGTGTACAACTCCTGAGCAAAGTATTTAATGCTTTTATCCTCGTCCCCTTCCGTGTTCCTCTTTTTTTGTTGTTGTGTTTTATCCAAATGCATCACATTAGTGTTATATACTGAAATAGCACAAACCGATAAACCATCTAGACATTTATACATAAACCCATCAGAAAGACTCTCCGTAATAATTTTATAAATAAAATACGGTTCGTGGTCAAGTGTATAATTTTCAATTCTATTTTTATTCGGATGCCATTAGTTTGGTTGTTTACGTTTATTATTATAGAAAAATGTGATAATACTTCCGGTGTGTATGTACACACGGACGGGTAGCGAGCGAGCGCAATACACAATAATATTCCAAAAATATAATTTATGCTGAAAAATCAAGGTATTTATATCATACCCACCACCCCTCGCATCCATGGTCTATTCATGACATACTCTTAATGTAATAATAGTAACACCGAGGATATTCTGAGTGAGGATATTTTTCATGATGACACAAAAGAAAAGAAGAAAAAAAAACTTCTGCCACTCTTCCATTCGCTGTGTGTTGACGTCAATTCAAAAATGAATAATTTTCTTCTTCTTCTGCCATTTACATAACGTTTGTCCTGGAAACGTTTTCGATTTTAAAACGTTTGAAATGGTACGATTGAAAAGGTGTTTGAACTGCCATTCAGTTTTTTATTTATACTTTTCATGTACCACTGCGAAAATGTTTCGTTTCGTTTTTAGCTCCATTGTCATTGTGTCTGTGCAGGCAAGGGTACTATTCGCATTTCCCATTATAGACGTGTCGAAAGTAGGACAGCTGCCAGTGTTATTTGTGGAGTGCTGACAGAAAAATATTTAATTCAACCCCTTCTTCCTCCTCCTCTTACACCAAATAATGGGTCAAATTATTTTGTCGATAAAATTGAATTTATTTCATTACACGGTCCTCAAAACGCTCCCTGCGGAAGTGTCGGTCTGTCAAATCAATATTCAGAAATCGATTTACGCGTTTACCTTCGTAAAACGGATATAATCTTTTGGGTAAATTATATAGAGATCGTGTGTCGTTTTTATCAGTCAATCTAAA
>JANTFA010057895.1:0-14951 GCA_026413405.1 Phytosciara flavipes | reverse complement strand
ATTTTTCTCGGTCCTAATCAGATTACACTCATTTGTATATATTACACAAAACATAAATCCCACATTTTCCATATATATAATACCAGTGAGTGGAAGAAGAAGAAGAAGAAGAAAAAAAATCCGAATAACGAAACGGAACGAATTCTATCTCAAACAAAATTTGCAGATAAAAATTTCCGGAATTGGTTTAACTTTCTCTGTACAGTTTTTAGATTCTTTTCACATGGTTCCTCATTTTGCTAGCCGAACACATTTAGATGGTTAATGTTGTTCACGCGACAATATTGGGGACTCGCAAGCGATTCAACAACGAAAGCATTGACAAAAACAACAACAAAATCTACAAAGAAACCTACAGTTCTATGTCTTTCAGAAATCTATTTGACATGAAGAGTTTCACTGGACAGTAGCAATAAAATACCAACTCTGCTCACATAGCTTTCAGCATCAGCTAGATTTGGAGAATGTTTCACAAAAAATTATGGAGTCACGACAGCTAAGTTATTGATTAGTAACTTCTGTAAAGTCAATAAAATCTCAAAGTTCGATATTTAAGAGATTGTTCATAAATGACGTCACGCTATAGGGGGAGGGGTAGTCACTAAAATTGAACGTGACTGGACTTAGTGTTGGTTACCGGGCAATAAACAACTTCAGATCGCTTTTGCTGTTGAATTCTTTAGACACAGAGAGCATTTTGCCTATAGAGTTTAAGAATTATAACCTGGTTCCATACGGCTCATATCAGGCCCATAGCTGGAGCCGATTCTTAGGATGGGTACTGTCCGAAGCCCATATTTGACAATTTCGTGGTAAAATAACTGCGATTAGTTCATTATGATTTATACTGTTTTCGATTACATTATTTCATTACAGCGCGAGCGAAAGTTTTTCTATAGTAATATTTGGTTGAAAGGCGAGAATCAGTACGTAATAATAATGGATAAAGGCTATCAGGCTAAGAAAGAAATTCTGAAAGGCAACACAATTTTGTAAGAATGCGAATATGATTTTATCTGTCATCGATGAGAACGACAAAAATAAACAAAAATTCACGTTCCATTCGGCCTTAATGTGTGCTCAAACAATTGAAGTAAAAGATTTGAAACCAATATTTTGAATCTGCTTTGATTAAAGGAAGTAATAGACCAGATAAAAATTGCTCCGCGAAAATTATTCAAAAAAAAATGTGACAATTATACGTGAAATTTCGTGAAATTAAGGCCGATGACTGTCGTAATGGAACATGAAATGTTAGCGGATACGAAAGAATCGAATTATGGATTAATTATTAGCCAAAATCGATGGAAACGCAGCTCGTTCCTTTTGCTTCTTATCGTATGGTTAAAGCATGATGGTTTTCGATTTCATGAATTTTCTTTATGAAATGGTGCTCAAGCCTTAAGATGCGACATTATCATGGACCAACACCTAACCATTATAAATAGCACGAACTGATGTAATGGAGTGTAATCATTATATTGGAATAGCATGGACATGGGCTGTATGAACGTGACGCATTGGTCCATATCTACGACAGCCTTCCAGTGTTGGATTTGGAACACTGAACCATGCAAATAGAAACAAGCCCCGAACGAAGTGAACAGATTTGAGATTGGTATAAGTATATTATAACAGACAGGAGATAACGATGTCGCAATAGATGAGACTCGAACGCAAATTGTCAACATAGGTCAAGGTAATTGATCTTTCCTTGTGTCATTATGTTTTGTGGCATTGTGTCGCATTCTCCAATGAGTCCAATTCGTTAAAATACTAAACTTCATGAAAATCAATAATAAAAACAAAAATTATTCGACGACTGATGCCGATGACAAGAGAAATAATGAAGAAGCACATTAGTAGCTCAGGAAATAAATGATAAGAAATCAAGTTCTCGCTACACATGACACTCGTTTGAGTTGAATAATTCTCCTGACAACACAGCTTCAATGGCTCTGCCTGTATCAAATATTTGTAATATCTATTTGTGTTTGGCTCAAAAATGATTGGATTTAACAATACTAGATGTTAGTTTAGCTTTCAAAACTGCGGAAATTTACATTAGAGTGGGTCGTAATTTTCATTTCAATTAAATTGCACAGTCCTACATTGGCGCGCAGACAGAATTCTCAATTTTCTTGGTAAGCATTCAATGTTTCATGCAACCTCAGACTACCATCACGAAAATAAAAAATTTGTTCTCCCGCCAGCTAACTTTTGAATAGAATTTTATGTTGTTTCCCATATTCATTCTGAGTACAATTTGGAGCCTGGCATTTTTAAATAAAATTAAAAGTAAAATACGACCCACCTTACATGCATTACGACTCAATAAATCAGATTCCAAACAATTGAAAAGATAATGTCAAGAAGATTTACAAGCTTATCTTGTTTGATGTTCAATACCGCCAGATTGTTCTAACAATGATACGGTGATCTTAAGTTTATTATACGCATTCGCTACACGTATAGCTACCAGAAGTAAGTGATCTGAACGTAATTGAGTAGCGTGTAACGAGCCCGAAACAAAGGTTGAAGTTGGAAAGATGGCGGAGAAACTGGCTAGTGAAAAAGGGAAAAAGCTCCAACCACAACCATTGTCTAGGCAAATAAAGATTTTAACCACGTCAGCAATTCTGTTAGGCAATGTCGCTTTCGTAAGTTCGCAGAGTTTTACGGTAAACTAACTTCATACGATATTAATTGTACATTGTGGTGCAGGGATGCAGTATGAATTCTTTCGCACCGGCTCTGGACAATATGAGATCAAAATATGCGACGACCATTGAAGACATTTCAGTGGTGTTTACTGTTATCACAATTATGTACTGCTGTGGAGCGACTATATGTAAGAACCGACTATACAATGTCCAAAGTAATGATAACAGATGGCGATGTAAACAATGCCATATAATGTTATCATTTCTCTGACAATGTTGCGTAACTACAGAAAAAGCACAAGTTCATAAGGCATGACATACAGTGTGCAGTGCAAATTGTTCCCTCCAATTCAATAGGTGGCTTCATTTCACGTTACACGAATCGGCAACTGGTCGTGATTTGTGCTTTAGCCATAATGGCCTCGTCAATATATATGGCGCCATATTGCCCCGATAAAGGAACCTTTTTCATCAGTGGCGGCATATTAGGGTTTTCAACCGGATTGTATGACTCTTCACAAATGGTTTGGATGATCGAAATATGGCAACATAAATCCGCACCCTTCATTCAAGCACAATGTCTTTTCTATGGCATCGGTTCAGGAATTCCAACTTTACTCATAGCTCCGTTTCTAATCACTTATGATCATGCCAATGTCAATGCAACGGATTCATCGCCCACCGACACATCACCAATACACATCCCATTTTTAATTATGGGAGCTTTGAATTCGTTAGCGTTACTATTTCAATTGTTCCTCTTCACATTTTATAGATATCACACGCCACCTATGTATGCAAACGAAAATTTCGAGTTGCTTAACGATGCTAAAAATGTTCCATCCGCAATCGAACCAGAGTTCAGAGATAAAAAGGTTTCGATGAATGAAAAGGGAAATGCTCCGTCTACGGGAGTCAGTATTAGGAAAATCAAATTACTTGCGGTTACGATTCTGTTTCTTGGCATTTATCAAGCCATGGAAGTCTCAACAATGCAATTTCTACCAATCTTCGGTCAATATAGCGATCTTAAAATGACCGAATCAGCTTCTGCATACGTACTGACCGGATTAATTGGAATGGCTTGTGTCGGAAGACTGATCGGAGCTATAATCACTTCAAAAGTGCAACTGGAGCTGCTGATTGCCATCAATTTCATTTTGGTCATAACAGGCAATGTGATACTCTTGGTCTGGGCGAATAACAGTTTGCCAATGTTCTGGTTGGGGAGCGCGATTCTGGGTATCGGTTTTTCAACCATATATCCCGGCTTCTGTGCTTTTATGGAAAAATATTTGGTTTTCACTACCTCGGTTTCGTCGGCCGTTCTTGTGTTTGGGTCGTCAGTGTCATCGATATATCCGGTGATAATTGGCAAATTCATTGAACATCGAGCGGTCGTGTTAACCTACACAAATATGTTCAGTGCAGCCGTTGGTATCGTTGTCATGATTTGGGGATATTTAATTACGCGCAAAAATGTAGTTCGAGAGCGGTAAAACTGAATGTGCAAAATACAAGACGAATTTTTAACTGACTGAAAGATTTTCTACTTTCGATTCACTCGCACAGAAATTGGCAATGTCAAATCCTAGCGTAGTAGAACTGTAGCTTGGCTTCAACCCTGTTTTCAAGAACGTAAATTGAACAAATATTACGTTTACAGAGGTATACCACTCTCATTAGTCAATCAAGATGTGTTGGTACCGACACACCAATAAGCACTCCAGCACTGACTACCAAAGGCACATCAGGCATTCTGCTCAAGGCGCTCTGAAATGTAGTGGGGACGCAAATTCCTGTCGGAAGTGATAGTATGGAACCTAAATTCTAGTCGAAAATGGCGTAAAGAGTTAAAAATGAGTAAAATGAATAAGGAAGAAAATCGCGAAATCATGTCGCACCGATCGGCCAGTATGACCACACTCAGCCTACCACAAAGTGGATCGAAGTAGCTACTGTGATTCACTGGCAAACAATTTATAATTCACACCGTGAGTACGTCGAAAATTCAAAATAAGAAGTGGGGAAGTCTTTTTGACGCAGCGTCAAATCACTCTAGCCTAAGATTACTTCATAATGACGAGTCCTTACCTCAGGTGTTTGAGTGAAATATTCCACTTACACAGTCATGATGGAATAGTTTCTTCCATGCTTCGGGGCCGAAAATGTAAGGAATGGAAACTTACATGTGTCCCTGATTTGGACGATTGCATAAAATCAATCGTCTAAATCAGTTACACAAATAACTATATTCTAGTGCGTTTAACAACTACGGTTTCGTCTCGGGTCGGTGCGATTGATTTTTGGCAATTAAACAATTTCAATTCGTTCGTACTGCTAGCGAAAGTGTCTAATATGAAGTCAGCAATAGACGGCAGATGAAAAATAGTCAAAAAAGAGCGCCGCCGCCAAATCAACCAAAAATTGCGGACGTAATTTATGAACGGCTCGTAAAGATACTGCCCGTAACCATTATCACTATGTGAACGTTTATGTCACATTAACATTTTTCTTAGCTGTTCTCTGATTAAATCTGATGCTGATACTCTTTGTGAAAGTAAATTTAATTTTCCAAATTTGTTTTATCATTTAGTTGTCAAATTCCGTGAGAAGCTACTAGTCCTATCTTCATTCCCCAACATATACTCATACGGCTAATATGTATCGTGCAGTCGAATGACTAAAACGTTAGACACGCTATGCAATTTGTGGTGGAGCGAATTAGGAAGAACCCAACAGACACAAATGGGAATGAAGTAGTCCGACAAAATAAAAATGGATAGAGGCAAAAAGTAAAAAGAAAAAAATGTTAAAAATAACGACAACGTCGTCGGAATATAGGAAGACCAAAACAAAAATGAAAAAAATAAAATAAAATTCTCGCAAAAATGGTTACATCAAAGTAATATTTTCCCGGTTTTTATTACTCATTTTCTTCTTCCTAAAAATATGAAACTTTTCGGTAAACATTATCAAGTTATGCAACTTTAATGCTATTAAAATAAAACTTTTGGTTTACTTTAGAAAATTGCTGGGTGTTCTCTCTCTCTCTGGTCTGACTACATATCTCGTTCTATGGCCATAAAATTTAGCTGCGAAAGAATACTATTTCTGTGTGTCTCGTATTATATGTAATACGGATATTCTGTCGTCATCATTCGTTTTATGTATTTATATGGGTGGATGACAAAAGAGCTCTTTAGGTGGTTATTGAGATCGGTGGGTTTGGAGAATAAATACGGACGGTTGTAGGATCCTTTCTTTTTTCTCGGCATTTTTTCTTCCTTCTTTTATTCTTCTGTGTCTGTAACTCTTTGTTTGAATTCTAAATAAATTTTATGGTGCTATGTGTTTGCTTTCGTTTTGTGTATGCTAAGGCAATCATGTTGATTTGACTAGCAAGTAGATTTTGCATTTCCTCTTCTTCCAATTTTTTTTCTACTTCTTCTTCTTCTTTTTGCTGAATGGCAACTATAAAATAAAAGCTCATCGTAACACAATAATCGGGGGCAAGGAATATATTTAAATATTCATCGCTCGTAATGGATGGTATGGGGTATGTTGGTTTGTTGTGTTTTATCAGAAATAATTGCGTACCGAAGATGTGAAGGGTTTTTGACTCGTTGAATAATGCATGAGAGGTTAGAGATTCGGGAAACACTTAACAATTCAGGCAGATTGAACTTTTTTTGTGTTGCAATTCGACGCCAAGTTTCTCTTCTCATTAAATTAACGATTTTGAATTATAATCGGATGATCGAAATGGTCAAGATTCATTAAAAATGACACACATTTCTAAGTCCGCTACATGCAAAAGCCAGTTCAACAAGCAATCCCATTTGCCCGTTGAAAATTCCTTCACCTACTTTTCACTCTGACTCACTTAAAGTTCCAATTCTTTCAAAACAACAAAAAGTTCAATTTACTTCCATTTACATTTTCGTGCGAAACTTACAAGGACATTGATATGACATTCTAACCGAGACCGAGATATCAGAAAAAAGAAGAAGAAGAAGGAGCATCGTCGGTTATACATTTCACCAATTTATAAATGTAAGGAAATGAGCAGCCATTGGGGTTAAGTGTATATATGCAAATATGCCAAGATAAGACGATGAAAATAAATTGTAAATGGTTGTGCTCTTTCAGCTGCTTACACAAAATTCACATATCAAAACGTTGGATACACGTAAACTGCGCTATATATACACAGCCAGACCATTCCATACAATACAGCACTAAAGTCGTGAGTATAATTCAGAAATTATCTGATTGAACACCGTACACACTCCATATGCACATGGAGTTTGTAAGTTGGAAGTTGGAAGGTATACATTGGAGAAGTATGTACAAGCAAAAAAAAATGTTGTTGTTCATTTCTCAGGATGCACTGCAATCATTCGAATAAAACGTTTCAGGGGAGTTGACGTGACATTGCAATTTAAAAAGTAACAGGACGTATATTTGAATGTTAAGTTGATAAACAAAATAATAGTATTGGATTCTACGTGACTCATTCTGGGTGTCTCGTTCCAGTCATACACACATTTGGTATGACACACATGTCAGAGTAACATTTACACAGTTTTAAAATGTTCCGGTTAAATGATATATGGCTCCGAGACGAGTGAAAATGATGTCGACCGTTCATTTTTTGGAGCACAACATGTCTGCCCGACATTGTCTACAAGAGTGACTCGTTAAAACAAACAAGAACTATAGTCGCTCCGACCCTCCTACCTCACTATTAAATCTCGTACGTAAATGGGCATTTCGTATTTACGTAATATCGTGGTACCCTTGTTGGACGGTAAAAGCTGTAAGAACTAAAATGATGTTTCATGAAGACAAAAGACCTAATGTCAATATCCGGAAGAAAGGACTGCTCAAGATGAGTTGTACGAAATTACCTAAATACGAAATGTTCTTTCAGTGTACCACCGCACCGGACGAATTTTTGATATATTTTTGTAACATCAACTCGACTGTTTCGTATGCCTTTTGTAACATGCATAATTTCAATGCACAATAATTTACATGTACAAGGAATGACCGCACCAACATTAATCCGAAAATTGATTGGTTTCCAGTGAATGTTAACTTGAAATTTATTGAATTATTCGACAGTTCTAATACCCAAAACCATCATCGTCGGAAAATAAAACCCCCACACCCAAAATGCTGGGAAATCTTTACAGTGACTGAACCCCCCCACATTAATAATTCATTTTGCATAAACTGTACACACATTAAATTATATTCGCCAAAGTTATTTCACCCTGACCCGATATCAATTACACATTATGCGCTTAAACTTCAGCATCGTATAACAAAAGTCGATAATTTCGTTTTGCATGGCATAACAACGTTTAGAGGCGCATACTGGCATCATCGTGAATTGTTTTGAGTGTTGTGTGTGCTTTGCTCGTTGCTCGTTGTTTGCACTAAGCTAAAATCGTTTCTCTAACGTTAAGTGTGTTGTATGTTTGTGTTAGGGGCCATTCACAAATTACGCACGCTTAAAATTAGGAATTTCAGAAACCATCTCTATTCCCTCGCACGCCAAAATGAATGGAGGAATATTTGAAAATGTATGAAACGTACTCTTCAGTCAAACCCCATTCCCTACTGCAGAGGGTGCGTAATTTGTGGATGGCCCCCTACTATGTGTGTGTATATCTATACACGGAATGACTTAAAAATCAAGTCAAGCGAAGAGCTTTCGGATGTAAACATGTATAACCACCACCTTCACCTATTTATATTACGGGCAAACTACTAAATTTGTGTATATGTAACCAAAACTCATGAAACTTTAACAAGCAGCTATAACGATGTCGTTAGGTAACAATTTGTTTCGCAATAGCTAGAAGTGTTTAATTAAACAAGGCGAAATTCAATGCGCTATTGTGATTACTTTCCAAAATGATCTCTTTATTTTACGTATACATCCCTTCGATGTACCATCGTATAGTGCTATACCTTTACTCATCCCCTGGACGCCCGATAAATGGTTAGCTTAGACAATCCAGAAACTCTCGCACACCCCTCAACCATCATCGATTGTTCACCTAAACATGAAACTGAAACATGAAACAATGCCCTGAGTTTGAGTTTTATGTGAAGCTTTTTTGCGCTTCGTTGATTACATAGGGATGTAAAGATGAACAAGCTTTTGGCTCTTAGAGGTGTACCATTCAACAGAAGTTCGGCTATAATGTAGGTATTCAGTAAACCACACCGAATGGAAAAAGAGAATGCAGCATACAAAACTGTGCGCTCAACTTTCTTTTTATTTTTTTCAGGAATTTTATAACGAGGATGACGTATAGAGAATCAGCTACACAAAAATACTTTTAAATTAACAAAATTCCTTCCAATACATAAATTGCCAGGGAAAGGAATTTTTTATTTATTTCCCACTACCACCACCCCTCCCACCGAGCTGTATATTTAGTTTTGACCTTTAATTTACACTACTCTTTGATAGAACACCGACTCCCTCACACACACACACCCTATATGGCTATGATGTACGGTCTAACCCAAATGAGTGGTTTTGTGGCCTGTTTTTTCTAAAAAAAAATTTTTCAAAAGAATATGGAAGTTAAATGATTAAAATGGGATAGCGTAACGAATGTATGTTTTATGTGTGTTTTTGGATGCTGCTGTTTGACTGTTTGCTTTTTTGGTCGAACGATTTTTTTGTACGTGTGTGTGTGTATTTGATCCCGAAAATTTAGTTTGTGTAATTCATTCCGGACGTTGATTAATTATGGGCTAAAGTTAACACACAGCTTCCGGTCATTTTCATTGGTGAAAACTAACGAACGTTTCATTTGAAAAAAAAAAGAAAATATTTTTCGTGGATAGCAGATGAATGACTTTAGGATAACAAACTGAAGTGTAATTACATTCAAAGTTTGAGCGGAAAGGAGAGACAACATGCAGGAGAGATTGTACGACAATTTATTATGTCGTCGTCACACACCGATGGATGTGTGCGTTTTCGGTGGTAAAATTGAGCTTTTTTTTTGTTCAAAGGGGGAACATACAAATAGAAGTAGTGGCACAGGCGAAATTTTCAAAAGTAAATTGAGTGCAGCAGTAAATCGGCACAGCATATCATTTCAGGCTTATTGTTCTGTTAAAGTGACATTCGCAGCTGTTTACGTCTCTCCAACCAACATTTGGAAGTCAACACAATTATTAAGGAACTTGAAACTGAAGGTCTCCAAATCAAATTGCACCTCAGTATTGATCTACGGTTGCGACACTTGGAAAGTGATATCACAAGCAAAATAAAACTTTTCGTAGACAAATTCCTTCGACGTGTACTGAGAATACGCTGGCCAGAAAAGATTTCAAGCCAACTGCGAGAAAAGGGAGATGATGATCAAACGTTGAAAATGAAATTGGATTGGGCATACACCAAGGCAACGTCCTGGGAATATCGCGAAAACCGCATTAGAGTGTAATGCACAGGGAAACCAAAAGGAAAACCGCAAATCACGTGGAAGCGAACGGTCGTCTGCGAAGCGAGAGTAGCAGAGAAAGAATAGCCGGAAGTCAAGGCGCTTGCACGAATAAGATATGGTAACATTTTGTCAACGCTTTACGCTCCCTCGAGGATTAAGAAGACCGATGATAAAAGTAGCGTCCACAGGCACTAGCATAACATTCACTTAATCAAACTCAAACATTTAGAAACTTTGTATGAATCTTGGTGTTCGGACTAGGACCAAATATTTCTTTGTTCGAAATGGCGTCCCCTTTCTTTCATTTCAGTAATAGTATTTAGAGAATCAAAATTTCAGAATTGTTTACATTTGAAGTGACAATTTTACAATCTACGTTATGTAATACCCTTCCCGATTCAAAGCATCTAATATTGACAAAAGTTGCACTATCAAAATCAAACCAAACTTACGATCCGATTTACTTTTGCAGAATTTGAAACTTCAATCTTGATAACACAAACTTTTCAAATTATACCTGGAACTTACTAACAGACATTTATACGATATAGTTCAGGGGTGAAACCATCTTTACCAAAACCGATATCAAATCGAGAATAAACTTTCGGTACACAAGATTTTCTCCTCTGTCTTTCTCTAACCATATTTGTATTCGAAGATTCCATTTATATATCTGGCACTTCACATCGCTTCACATTGCCGAAAGCATGTTTCCCATGCATGCTGCTATACACACACGTAGCACATATAAAATATCCATTTAGCAGAAGACAATCGAATTGCTACAAATCATTAAAATATCGACGACGACACTTCAAACGTTTATGGATTCTGATTCTTTTACCCCAACCCGAGACTGTGTGTATGGCAATACGTTTTTCCATTTTGTTTCACCCATTTTCCAGATCCAACATTTTTCATGATGAAAAAGAAAAGGAGAGAAAAAAATGTTGAAAATTCACCGATTCTGATTCCTTCAAATCATTTTCGTCATCAATTTCGTTTAATAAACCTCTGTGATGCTGTGCTATGTGCACCTTGCCATTTCCGAATTGAAACGAAATGTGAGAAAAAAAACTATCGTCTGGAAATCATATTGGAACAGCCAAGAAACAGAAAACGCTCGATTTCTGTACGCTTCAGCTTTCATAAAGGAAATATGTCAACACACATAATTTTGTGATTCAATGGTTCAGTGGCAAGAAACAAGCAAAATTGCGAATAAAAAGGAACTCCAGCACAAAGGATTACACATTTTAAAAAGATTTATTCACTTCCGACATTCACACAAATTGTATGGGTGGGTGGGGAGTACACTCACAACACTTTGAATGTAATACTTCTAATCTGTGAAGACTTTCATTTTAATGGTCTGTTACTGATGAAGCTGCTTTCTGATCGATGGAATCATATGTACTGCTTCTCAATGGAATTTCCACCTAGCGTTGTTTTGCGCAAAGGGTCGTGATCTTGAGACATAACTTTGGGTATAAAATCATTTTAACCAACATTTGATCAAAAGTCTTTTGTGTTGCCCCTCTTACTTTCAACAAATTCATTTCCATTCCACATTGCCACTCATAGGAAATGTGATTCATGTTGTTAAAATGTTCATTACGGATTCTCAGATCATTTTTTTTTTTCGTTGGTCTGTTACTGCTAAAAAAGAACTGCGAGCAGCATAATTGTCCCCAGAATGTGATGTCGAAATTATGAGAATTTTTCGAGTTTGGAGTGCAGCTTTCCGAAACGAATGGAACATTGCGGAAAAATCCTATTCCAATAAAGCATTTCGGCGATACACAACCACCGTGCTTGATATTTGATTTTTTGCAATCAGCAATGTTTGTTTGGAATTGGATGAAGTTGGAATTGGTTGCTTGGTGGAGCACACATGATGTGTGCATTATGAATAGCATATGACAGAAAGCTTACACAGTCTTTTTTGCCGTAAATGTATGTCGTGAGGGGTAATCGACTTTAGTAAATACAGGGACAGTGGGGGAAACCTTCATAAATTTGAATAAATCGCAGCTATTTGCGATTGTCTGGCTATTATTAAGTAGTGATTAAGAATATAAGTTTTTGAGTCAATAGTGTGTCCTACCACCCAAATATAAATTCTAAATGGGGAGTAGGACACACTATTGATTCAAAAAGTGCACACTCGACAAGTTATTAGAGATTTTGGTCTGCTGGCACCACTGAACAAGTGTGACGTAATATGTGAATGACCCCTTACTTCTCGGTGAGTATGAGTGAAGGTAGCTACGCACTTAAAAAAACAAGACCGTTTTGTCTCGGTTTACTTAACAGTAGAATGGAGACGAGGTCTTAGTTAAAACGGAGACTTTTGTTGGCTTCGGAGAAATACGTCTCCCGCTGTCTAAATCATGATTTTTTCTTCTGTAAAATAGCGTGCAGTAACGATCAAACAAACCTGCACAGTAAAGTAAGTAATAAACTCAAATGACTAATCATAAAAGAAAAATTAATTGAAATGGGTGACCACAGCCATTCATTCCGGTCTGGCTGACATTACAAAACGAAACGAACACGTGTACGTTATCATGCAATGTTTCGCTTAATGTAAATACAACGTGAAAAAAAAGACGTTATCACATTTCGATATTCCGTTGGGGCACTGCTGTTGTAACACTTTATTTATGATTCAATTTCTATCGATTGAAATGCAATTATTTTAATTTACTTTTCCAGCAAACGAGCGTGACTGTGTGTCTAATTCCAAAAAGGAAAAACTTCAACCATATTTCTGGTTCTTTTCAATTGCAAATCTAAAGGGAAATTCATTGGTGCGGCGTCATTAAATCGGTATATTATTTTGTGACGAACGTTGAAGTAAAATCTTTATAATGAAACGTGTTCAAACGACTTGAAATTCGATCAGATTTCGGTGTATAAGGATGGAATTGCCAGTCGATGTATGTATGCTCGTATACAACACCAAAAAATAGAATTTCAAATTAAAAGCAGAGCTGCTGAACACGTTTAAAAATCTGTAACAATTTTCTAACAAAATGAATAGAATTGAGTCGAATGGTATTCTACAATGTCTCGTCAGCAAAACACATTTACAAAGGTACCGACCGTGGGTGGGTGATCTTACTGTTTGTAGCTGGCTGTAGCCACAATTTCACACACAGGCTAAACTTTCCGTCTTTAACTAATTTATTTTCGATTTTGTTTTCCGTAACGAAAAGTAAAATCATCTTTAAACAAAAGGCAAGGTCTAGATTCCTAAACAAAGAAACTTTTGAAAAACTAGAACCGGTAAGACGGGAACCTTAAATTTAGGTTTGAGCTGGCTCGCTGAAAGTGAAATGTCATTTCTTAAACAACAACAACCAACTAAATTCGCTATTTCCATCAGAACTCACTCACTCACTCTCAATCCCCCAGGACACTTAAAAACTTGTCAAACTTTCAACAATGTTTTTTAAATGCATCAAACTCGTCTCTGTCACATTGTTTAACAGCATAGCTGCAAATAATAATTATGCTGTGCACATTAGCTCTTTAGAGATATTGCTCTCAAGACGGGCTCCTAGTGAAAGCATAACTATAAAATACTTCCTGTCATGCATTTTACACTTTTTTATGTTCTCCCTTTTTTTTCTTTTTCTTCCTTTTTTCTGTGTATAGTGCTTTTATTGTGTAACACCATTAAGTTTATGCTCTGGAAGCAGAAAAATGTCATAGCGATTGAAATGACAAAATGAGGTGCACATGAGTGTTGTATAGTAAGATGGTACTAACGTAAAATGGGATTAGAATTTATGGTAATTTACGGCTCAGACTCACACACGAAAAGACCATCCATTATTATGGTTGCGTCTTAACGTTCCAAGAATTTTACAAAACTCCCCAGATACTGTATTGTACTTTGGTCCGAATCTTTTTAAATTCTGTGGACGTTTGTAGTTTATTCTAGAATTTGTTCGGCGGTTTGACGCCTCTCAGTCGATATTAGCAGGGTTCACTTCAACCATTGTTTTTGTCCCATAACTGCCGAAGCCTTTGGTTAAAATTTGGTGTTAACTTTCTTACGGTCGCTACTTAAACTAACGGTTAAATATTCGACGGTTACGTGTATGCTATTCATTAAAATCATTTGATTTGTCAGCTACAATACAATTCAATTAGCCCGCGACAATTATACCGCATTAGGCATTCTAAACTCGACTACATCATTTCCGTCATGTTCCCATTTAATTACAATTTCGAACGATTAAAGTCTGTAATTATGCAAGCCATGAAAGCCTTACATTCAAAAACAAGCTGGAAATTATAGTAGGTACTGAGCAGCGCAAAATGATTGAAATTGCACAGGGAAACTATTGTTGTTGGTCGAATATTTTGGGGTTCCTAACACTATAAAGACCTGAAAGCAACGGTTCTTGGATAGCTTTATTGCCGATCTGTCGCTCTGTGCTGCCGATAAGAAAAAAAATTGACACCCCAAAGTCATTACACAACATACGTCCACACACATATGTTTCCACATGTACGCACGTACAGGTCCATGTGACTGATTAATTTTAATTATTCCTTTTGTTTTGTTACTACAATTTTACGTTACATTGAATTCATGACAGCCAGAGGGTAGGAGGGAGAGAGTGTTTTTTCATCGGCATTTACATTTCAGTCGTAAAATAAATCTTATCAATGCGATGAATCACCTTTACATGGAAATGTTTTATAGCCCGGGTGGTGCTACAACAGTTTATTGTTTACGTAAATTATTATGGAACTCTCAGCGTTTGAGTGCTGGTAATAATCGTGCCGG